>NNCF01127796.1:462475-528964 GCA_002313205.1 Laupala kohalensis
ATACATACATACATACATATTGCTTCTGTTGTCGGGGAAAGGAGATATAGAACTTCTAATATTCTTTCATGCAATCCGATTGAAACAGTCATTTCAACCAAAGACTTGAGTAAAATCTTAAGGGACATCTACTCCTGTAACTCAACTCCCATCGATCCCCTACCATCGCACAAATTTAAACTTTTTATCACTCACACAAGTTACAAGCGCAAATTCGTATTTGAAACAAGCTCTAAAAGATGTACATTTAAACGCTTAAATTCTGATATTTTGCACCCCGCGGGATTGCAAACTTTGACCTTTGAAATTTCCCTGGGTGCTCGTCGTTCACTTGAAGCTGAATTCATTAAAGATGCATTGTTCACATTTTTTTGTTGGAAAGCAATAACCGCGTGAGAAGGCAAGAAGGTATTATATAGGTTAGGCGGGAAATCAGGCAGGAGGGAGAACTGGAGTACAATTACAAACTTCGATGATGTGTATCCAGTGTCATGAGAATACTCTTGGAGATGGTTAATTATTCATACGAATTAGGAAAGTAAGAGGTATGATGCTGGAGACAAAGTAGTCAAAGGACTGAGCACTTAATTTCAAATAAATGTTTTTTACATTTACGGTTCCGATGAAGGTAATCATGGGAACCTTGATGTTACATCTATACGACTGTTTTTTCCTAACCAGTAATTTTTTTAATGATTTATAACTAACAAGCTCAATTTCCCCTGCCTTGTGACACAATTACTTTTCAAAAATTATTATCCTTCCTGTGACAATTCAATCTCGCAAGCATTCAAACATAGGAACATTTCAGTTCCGGTGAATTTTTCTATAGAAAGCACTAACTTTATACAATATCAATGGTTCAATAAATTAATTCAAGATGAGTTCATTTTTTTAATTCATTACACTCATAGAAAATTAAGGTAAGGAATATTTTGAACATTATCAATTAAAAAGCATAACAAAATACCCAGATTCACTCGTAAGATGTAAAAATGAATTATTGCAGAGTAATACGACCGAAATAAAAATACCATCGCCTACATATATTTCACAGATTTGTTTCGTAGACATGCATGGCAACTCACTTCTCTTGGCTGTACGTCGCGAACGGTTGTTCCGCTTTAAAACGACAGCCACGAATGCACCAAGTGGCGAGAGTTACGCGGCCCCGTGATATGCGTTATATAGGCAACCCGCGGCGCAGTCGTGTGTTATGCTATGGGGAGGTGTCTACCCACCAGGGGCAACAACATAGGAGGATAAGGCAAGAGGAGCATGTTGAGTACTTTTTACCTTCTTGCGTTTTACCAAGTACATACTTTGTATAGTATAATCAAATTTAGTACACGTATGTGTAAAATAAAACATTGAGTACTCAGTATCTGTATAGTAAAAAAAATATGAAGTTCATTTTAGTAAAGATGTTGCGTCATTTGCAATTTGAATAAAGTGTGCAGCATTATATTATACCTGACGATATTTTACAATGCAGTAAATAAAAACAAATTCATTGACATAATGTTTTTTATTAAGATGAAAGTCATTGTTAATTTTCTTCATTCCAAAATAGAATTCAAAAATGTTTTGGAACTAAATGGAAACATTGGAAACCTTAATACTTTGCACCTTAATTCCCAGACTTAAAACAATCACCCAGGGTTCATTTCTATACAGGGTACTCTTAACCTGTTTAATCAGACAGTTAATTAAATATTGTGGCTTCCTTCTTCTCTCGTGTATTCTAAAATACTGTTCATTAAAAATTAGTCTTAAGTCTCGAGTTTACAGCGATAACAGACAATTAATTTTTGTCAATTTGATATTAATTTTGATAAAGGAAAAGAATAATAACAAAATTAATTAGAAGTCGGTTTCGTGCGTCTACACCAAACGATTTTTCTAGTTTACAACTAAACAGTGCCAACGTTTTGTGATCTATTCGAATATTTAATGTTTACTGTATTAGTGATAGGGATTAAGCTTTGTGGAGCGCTGAGCTGTTGGTTAATCGACAGTGATTCCAATTCCACTGAGATTCTGTGATTCCAACCCCACAGCGATATTTACTCATCTCACAAAATCCATAATGACTCCCAAACTCCCAGACTTACTTAACTTCCTTTAAAATGAGAATCAGTAGCCCCGATGGCTAGCATGCTTGCTCGGCACTGAGCTACTTTGGGTTAAATTTCCGGAGGGGCGAGAAAAAATCTGTAGCTTTTCACTTTAATATATCAGCGAGCCCTCCTTTTTCCATCCACTTACTATTACTCCTAGTATCACTAACTCTTACTCCTATTAACACGTTTACGTAGACGAAGTTATTAGTAAACCCAGCTCACAGACCCACCTACTAACAATCGTCCCTACCATCCCTCTCCTATTTCCTATCGCCCCATGTAGATAAGCTTCAATAACACGCTACATTTCTCATTTACAAATACTACAATTTAGAAAATGAGAATTGGGTGTGGCCTTATGTCAAAGCATCCGCAGCGTGAAGTGGCCACACTTTATTGTACATGTACCAAGACCAAGAAATTGCGTTGTTTAATCCTCCTAGAAACCCGGAATAAATTTAAAACAGTGGATGGTTTTGAGACAGTGGGACTTTTTGATGACTTTGATTTTTACTAGTGAAAGACAAAAAGACTATTATGTACAGAGAGTAAGGATGAGGATCAAAGGGTTAACAACACAACCCGAAAAAGAATCAAGAGAAGTAATGAATTAGATTTTTATGGTGAAATTACGACATTTTTATATGCATATTAACATGGTCAATAGAAAAGGAGGGAAAGCCAAAATTAATTAATTGATTTTAAAAATTCGGACGTGACAAAAAGAAATTCAAAATATATTTAGAGTATAGGACTCTTTCTCGTTTAATTTGACTTTACGGTAGAAGAAAATCTTCGAGTAGGCCAGACCAGGAAAATATGAATGCTTGCATTCAACGCAACAGTGTAGTTAAAAGTATTAAAGTATTAACAAAAAAATGAGTCAAAAGACTAGTCATAGATTTCGATATTAAGTAAGTCGAAAAGTTAACATCGTCACAAATAAAAGTTTTATCTTTGTCAGGATGTAATCAATTCTCAACCATACAATAACAGTATTTGAGGGTAATGATAGAATTTAGCTGATAATCTGTTAAATTTATTTATTTGTTAACCCAATCTATTTACCGAATGAATCACATTGTTGTGTTTGTGTGTACCTTAGGAAGACAACTTTATTTTCTTCTGTTTGATTTCTTAACATCTCCGTCTTCCAGAAAACGTAAAGTGTTTCTCAGTAGACTTGCACACGTCAATGTGATGCTGGGTGACTGATTCAATCAATCTGAGGGCGTACTTTGAAGCATTGATGGAACGACTTCGAGAGGAAAGTCACGTATCTACATCACACAACGGCGAATCGAACGAGAAAATGTGGCTCCATAACGGGAGAAATAAGATTTTCCAGACACTCGTTTCACCCTCTGAAACTGAGTTGGGTTCACAAAACTTCTTCACGAAGCGAAGACAGACTGAAAGCTACCACGCAAAAGCATTTAACACATGAATAGTACGCTAGAGAGAGGTGGCTTGTTAAGTTATTATTTGATTGTTTTTTTTAATAATATGCTCTTTGTGTAATGTGTTCTCAATATACCTTTCTCGATCTAACAAATTACATTTTTCCACGTTCAGCAAAAATGTGTCATACTAGGATGATAACAAGATGTAGGTAAAAGTCCTTCATTTCTTTCAATTGTGAGAAGGAATTAGTAACGAAGCTTCAAAACGTCGGAGAAAAATGTTCATTATCGAGAATTTTGGTTTATAAGAAAGTTGTTATTCGCATTTTAGATTATGATTATAATGGCAGAATGACATAATTAAAGAAATACTATAAATTTCAAAATAAAAATTTGTCTCTAAAAAACGTTATGTCTCTAAAATAACACAAGATATGAAATTGAGGTGTCATGTTCAATATAATTTATATCTTGAACTTTAATTCCAGGCAAAGTATATACGTCCAATCCATTTTAAAGAATTCGTCACTTGATTGTGAAATTCTAAAGAAACAACTATACATTTCCTTGGAATGAAATAACTGACACGCTGCAACGTAACAACACTTTTATCTATCTTGGTAACAGAAACAGGTGGACGACACTTTTTCTCATATAATAAACGTATTGGATCTGATTTCACTAATACTAAGTAATAAAAATGTTTACAGTTATTTTTCATTATACCTGATCCATCACAAGAGTTGTTTATTTTCGAAATTACACCTGCGATCTGGTGATTTTGTACAGGTCAAGAAAACAGATTGAATTTCAACGATTCATTTAGTAAACTATTTATTATTAGCTACAGAAATTTGCTTTTCTTTCAGTTCCAAAACTGTTGACATGAAGAGGATAAGTGCTACTAACTGCTATATATGATGATGATGATGATGATATGCACTCACCAGTAGCGTGGCTTGCTCCTCATCCCGTGGGCAGAGCGCGGAAGGGGAGTTGCGCGGGTTCTTGTAGATGCGGCTGTCATCATCCGCTTCCGGAGACTCGTCTGTCTCATCGGAGGCTTCGTCAGCAGGAGGCACTGTCGCCGTGTAACGCTTCATTAGCCCTACGCGCCGACATTCTGCAATGCAAAGAATTCCGTTTCACCAACACAATACAACTAGTTTTATTATTTATTTATTTTGTCTTTTGGCGAGGTTCAGTTCATGAGACTTGCTTTTGGTCCATCGGACTTGGGAGAGGAAATCAGGAAGGAGAGATGTTGGATTGCCGGGGAACTTACGATACCGAACCAATATTTGTCTGGAGTAGGTGAGGGACGCCGCAGCTGTGAAAATCTCACCCAGCTTGGCCGTGCAGGGTTTGCACCCATGCTATACCGCTCAGCGGGATCATGGAAGCGAAGACACTACCACTAGACCACCGTTGTCGAAGTTTTCATAGTCTTTTTACTGAGTGAAGAGCGCCAAGTCACTCGCTACCTGTTGACATTCCTTTGTAATCTCCAAGTAAACCGTCGCGGCCCAGATGTTACATACTGGCCCCAGGTGCGTACTATCTATCTCTAATTAAGAGAAAAATGATTTTATTTTTTCAATATTTATAAATTTTGATAATTTTTAAAATCTATGTAAGAAATAACAAAAAATTATACCAAACGCGAAGATAATAAAAAAGAATATGTAACTTATTACCTATTTTAAGATTTATTTTATTTTCGGTTCTTTGGTGTAATTACGTCGTGTTTTGCATCACATTTCCTAATTTTTTCCTTTACTTGCAAAGATACTAGAGTATTTGTGTTATCTTTATAAATACATAATATACACTTATTAATACAATATGACCGCTAGTTAAGTAATAGGCGCAGCGAACAGGCACAGAAAGGTTGAAAGACGGACTACTTGGGTACCATCCGCAGGTGACCAGAGATTCAGCGCTCTTTGCTCAGGAAACGAACTATAATGTCTTCGAACGATATCTTCTCGTCAATAATAAACACATCAAGAGCTATCACTCAAGGGTTACATATAAATTCCTAATTTCATTTCAATAATTACAAGCAAAAGAAAGTCGTTAAGTTCGTACGAGGTACAATAAATGAAACTATACAAACTGTCTTCCAGAAATAGCACGTCACACGTTTTCATAAAACATATGTACAGGTAATCATATCAATTAAATAATTGCTTAAATTAAATAATCTGTAACAAATTAAAAATACCTGCAAACTCAAATGTCAACAAAGATATTGGTTTTTACTTGCAGAGCACGTGTATTATATGTGAAAGTTGGGTAAGGACTCATAAAGTTTAACATATATCGGAATGTATCAGTTACGATACAAATAATGTAATAGAAATGAAAAATAAAGAAACAAAAGAAGAAACGGAACATTGTAAGATCCAGGCAAATGAAATATTATTATTACATACAACGATATCGTCAAATATATGTGAACATTTCACGTGGTGATATCATTAAATTAGTTTACATTAATATTTCAGTGTAAAAGAAGGGCCAATTTTAGATTATCTTTTAAGCGAGTAGTCCTATCATTACGTACATTGAAAACTAACAAAAGATAATAAAGCTGTATTATTCTTGATTAGATTGATTTTTATTATAAAAAACGTGGTAGTAAGTAAGCGTCCTTACAATATGTCCTTAAAATATCAAAATAGTGACTCAACCGCACGAAAGAAATGGGTCATAATGTGCATTAAAAATTAAAGAAAGGAAATAATTATTATAATTTAAGATGAAATATAATAATAATAGTAATAACAATAATAATATACTTATGGATTTTCTATAATCTCATCGATTAGTCTTCTTAACAAGCATGCAAAAAGGTTAAATGAATTCGATGAAAAATCAGATATCATTTGTAATACCCCAAGCCCTCGCTGAAGAAAAATCCATTTCCATCAATCAGTACACAAGCCTTTTTTCCAAACCTCAAAAATTCCTTGCGGTAGCACCTGCGCCAGGCGTTGGCATACTCCAACAGAACGCGCGCAAATTATGCATGCAAATACGTGCCGTAGCGATGGAAGGTCCAGAGCGCCACAACGCTGCTAGTTTTGCGACTCCCAAAACAGAGGGGAACAACCGCCACGCACAGGGGAATGCGCGTTGCCCAGGTGCACGCTTCGGTGGAATCCTCCCACGTATAACATCACTTGTCACTGTAGTATTGCTTCCCCCTTCCCCTAGTGCCTTCATCTCTCATGTCGATCCAATTTCTCCATTAGCAAACATCGCTTCTCATCCTGTCACGCCATTTAACTCCTAGCCTCTAGCACATCCTTCAACATATCCACGGTCCTTCATTTAGGATTACGCACCTGATCCTACACCTACACACAAATTATCTTTTAAACATTATGGTGAATTGCTCCATTCTAGCTTATCAGTTGCTCCCGATTCTTTTACACTCATTCTTACCCCCGATTCACATTCAACAATAAACCTCTTCATTTATATGCATTCCCATAATCGCACGATCTCAAAATAAATTATTCCATTGTTTAATTTCAATGATCTCATAAAATAATACTCTCTTCTCCTTTCAAAATATTTCTTTTATTCGTCACAATTTTTAGTTGTCCTCTTGTACTGATATTTTGTCTCCATTGGTCCTTGATTTTCTCTCGTATTTCCTTTACGGACCTTGTTTCCTCCGTCCGCAAGCTCTTCTCATCACCTCATTGGTTTAACATTTCGATTGTCCCCTATACTTATCTCATTTTCTTCTTTTATTGCTCCCACATCTCTCGCTCTTATCCTTGAGTCTATTTCCACCTCTTAAGGCTAATTCCAACCAATGAGTAAAAACGTATCTGTCTAGGAATATCCATAGAGCTTTATTTTCCGCTAAACGTCTTTTTCAAAACAAAAAGCAAACGAGAATTCGAATGTATTCGCTAGCTTCATTTTGTTTGGTCTAGAGAGAGCGAGAAAAAACTTTCTGGAAAAGCCGGTGATATTCTAGAGATAAAAGAAAATTTGGTGAAGTCCATCCTAAAATATATACATATAAATAGATTTTTCTGGGCATACCATCATTATATACAAGGAATTCCTAATAGCTACATACTTTATTTATAATTAACGACTTCTAAATGAAATAACACAAAAAAATTAAAATAAAATATGTAGAAAACTTATGAAGAAGAAAAGCGCTACTTTGGAGATGAAAACGAATGGGTTTTTGTAAACTTTCTACTGTACTCTTTTGGTATGAGAGAAATTTATAAAATTCCTATTAAACAAGATATCGGCGACTGAATTACACGTTTAGAGTTGCAGTTACCCAGAAAAATCATAATTCTTGATCAATTTGATTAATTTCCAGGATACATCAAAAGAATGTTTTAGCGATTTTTCTGCTTATATAATTAATTCATCTTTCACAAGTAACCCTTATTAACCCTTTGATGATGAACATTATATGAGACAAACATAAATATGTTTTCGCAAACTAACAGCATATTATTGTAAACAATTAATAATAACAAGGTTTTCTGAAACATTTAATAATAAATAAAAGTGTTCAATTTGATAAATATTTGGTTATAACATAAGGTCGATATGTTTTATATCTTGATATTGCACTGATCTCTAATTTATTCTTTGGGCAATTAAAAAAAAAAATTGTGAATTTTCTCGAAACAATAAATTATTATTTTCATATATGAATAACTGATTTATGGGCTCTCTGAGCATCAATCAAACTAACAAAAGTGTTTCATTTGATCGCTATATTGTATTGTGACCTTAATCAATTTAATACACCCTGAAAGTTATTGTTTTACATCAAAAAGACTATTTAAACTTGTAAGCATCTTTCTAAGAAAAAAGTTGCGAAGAGCACGGGCATTTTCATAATACGTTCTTATCTTAATTCATTTCTTGAAAATGTATCTTTGTTATAAGTCTTCAAAGTTTCTGTTAACTTATATTAGACACTGCGAAACTAACTCTATCTCACCTTATTCTTTTGTCTAGAGTATCTATCTTAGATGGTACCATTTCACATCTTTTTTTATTAATAAAAATAAAATATACAAGAAAATTATATATAGTTCCCGCCTTAGGAATGGAATTCTGAATTCAATAATATTTTTTTCTGACAAATGATTCATTTATATAATTAAACATTCCAAGTGTTTTGAGGATTTGAAACAAGGAACCAGTGTGTTAAATCTTGAGAAATTAAATAAAAGGTATTCTTTGACATAGTTAAACTCCATGGCGGAACTTATTGTTCGAAAGTCCTTCGCGCAACTGAACAAACATGAACTCATGTGTTGTACTAAAACATAAAATGACTTGCATACGCCATCGTTAAACCAAAATCTGAGTCACGCACGCACTTAATCCCAGACTTTATCGAAAGATTTGGCACTCGTTTAGTGGTCTCGTTGCTGCTGGTTTCATAAAACTGGTTTATTTTCCGAGTGATTAATTATTCCTTTTTTTCATTCATGGGTCAATACGAGCAAAAATCCTATTTAAGAGTTATAGCACGACCGTCGTAAATAACAAACGATCAATTAGAAATAGTGTCTGGTCATATCGTTATACTTCACTATGAAAAACCAAAAATAAACATATTCCAGTCATAATTTGTCACTGTGTTCAATAGCAAGTAAACAGAATTAATTTACACGCTGTTCATAATTCTCCGAGCTAACGTAGCTATAAATACAGTTGTTCTTTCGATGGATGTGGTAATTAAAACCCAACTATATACACTGACGTGTTATTTCAAACATATATTTGTCATGCAAGGTTGGACAAAAAAGAAAAAAAAGTGTAATTTGAAAATGAAGAGAGGAAGTTATAGAAAGGAGTCAAATAAATAACAAATTTTCGTGAAAAATAATCGAACTCATAAATGCAAATATCAGTGTGACTGAGCTTCATCCGGATGATACGTTGATAATTTGTTCGTAACTGAGCTATTAGATATTATTATTATTATTATTATCATTACATGCTTATTTAATCAAGAACGTTCCCTAAGTCCTCACAACATGATGTAACCAATCGAATGAAATATTGATATCTATTTTTGAATTTTTTATAGGTTTTCATCTTATCAGTGACACTTTTTGTAAGATGTTTACTTCATGTTATAGTTTTCACTATCCAAGATGTATCACATATTGCTACATCTGACACATGATTTACACCATTCAGCAATTAAATTATATCGGTCATCGGTACTTAAATGATCTGTTTGTTCAATGAATGTCTCATACCAAAAAAATATATAATACAATCTGTTATATTCTTCATCAAAAAAGTTTGATACAAAATAACCATTCAATTATTAATTGTTTAAAGTAATAGAATTAGATTGATCAAAAGAATCAGATCGAATACTTACATGGATATTACAACAGAGAATCCAAAAATACTTTCGCCAGACTAACAAATCACAGCGAATTTCCTTTAACTACCGCATCAGTTCCCTAGCAAAACCCCTTAATGGCAGGAATGAAAAAGGTAAAGCGCGTGCCAGGGGCTGTAATCAGAGAGATGCGAGCAGCGCGTGGTCGTAGGGGCAGATACGTGTTGGTGAGAAGAGAAAGAAAACAAAAGCCATTCGTCATGCATTTGTGGCAAAAATAAAAGTTCCGCTGCAACGTTGCGTAGCTGCCAAAACGGCTGTAACGGCGCCACTACGTTTCCGGAGCAAAGGTAGGGGTTGTAGAACGAAGATGCAAAAACAGTGTAGTGTGGAGGGGCGAATTTACACAGAGATGATATTCATTCTGCATTAATAAATTTCTCACCATACCTACAATTATTCTCAATCGATTACAGCCAATGAAAACATCAAATTTTCGTAAATAATAATTTTTATTTGTTTTCACAGGAACAAAAAACTTTTAAATGTTTCACCAACGTTTCCAGAGGCAATTCCATTGAACAAAAATATAGTTACGATGTTCAATGTTTTTGTAAATGAATTCCAAAGAATTGAAAACTGAATGGTTGAATGGTTGGTTGAATAAAATGGTTGAATAAAAATTAAATGCTTCGTGAAAGGAAATGTTAAGATACTTGGTACTTTCTAATTACTGTCATGTCTACTACTGCGGAAAAGCGAGTAGTCAAATCTATCATTTTAAACTCGTTAACAGCAAAATCTACACGAGAATGGTACTGACGATAGTGACAATTTACGTAATCATATTCGTAAAATTTTCAACAGAGATAAGCTCAACCAATCAAATTTTATTTACTACATCATTCCAAACATATCCATGAACCTTTTAATAGAGGAAGAAGTGAGATGACTTAAAACCCATCACCATCCTTGACGTTCACACAATAAACGTTCCTAGAATTAAAATATTTATAGACATGTTATCATTCTCCTGTAATAGCGAACACACAAAAACTTGTATATGTGTTCGAAAAATGTGCATATATATGTGATATCGGTATTTAATAAATTACAATTGTAACCTACATTAATTTACAAAATTAATACTTTTGCCATAGCCGTTTGTCTTACCGACAACCATAGCGTAGAGGTAGCGTCTGCGCTCCCTACGCATTCCTGAGCAGAATTGCGCGGAGTCAATACTTCGATCCGCGTACTTGAACACTGCGTGACTTTTTCAACTGGGATTTCCCTCACCATCTGTTGACTCGGTACCTTGACTCCTCAGCAACACGAAAATTATCCTTTACAATTCCTTCGCCCAAATCATGTAATTATGTGGAATAGGTCTGAATACTGAGTAAGAGGATGTCTGAACCTCACCATATAGCCAATTAAGATATTATATACTCGTACATAACTAAGTGAAATCCATGGTAACGCCAATCACTTGTAAACGGTTCAAATGCTCTTTTTGTTTATAGTTTCACGAACATAACAGTAAATAGATAGCTTGGGAGTATACATCATCGCCAACTTGTATTATACAATAACAGTCGGGACAATCCATGCTATAATATATATTTTACTACTTTTTCAATAATTTGTGTATCTCCATGCAAAAGGTGGTTACCAGGTGTGGCATATATACTCTCTTGGGTAGTATCTATGGTACTTACAGCGTTTTTTGGAAACCACATATGAAATTTCGAACATTCCCCGTCTTTTAATTATTTGGCGATTACAACGGCTTCAGCAGAACACCTCTCCATATTTTAATTTCTTGGCATTAAAACAACTTCAACAGAACATCTTAAATTTGATATTTTTTAAGGACCATTAGTTGAAACATGAAGCGACTAATCGATAATGATTTTTCATTTTTCATAATTAATTATGGTGTTTAATCAGTTTTTTGCTTTTCATTTGTAAAAACATTGTTTTTGCCGCTTACAACTGTTTTCTATTTTCATAGCTCAATTATTCACATCCCTAAGAAATCATATCTTAAATTCGAAAAGTAAAAGTTTCAAACTCAAAACAATTCAAAAGCGAGATTTCATATGGATTCTGTAAAGAGTTTCAGAAACTTTAGAAATTATTGAAAAAATAAATCTCGAAATTAATGTTTTTTTAATAATTAGATTTATAAACACATTTTCCGAATAATCTATAGTTTGATAATCACATATACTTCTGAAATAACATTTTTGTGATTTATTAAATACAAATTTGTCGGTATTATGTTAATATTATAACACGTACCAAACTATTTTATTCATATAACATATGTAAAAACTTCTGAGCCGTGGTCCAGATGATGCGTTCTTCACAGACGTTTCGGTCGCAACTGCGGCGACCATCTTCAGTGTTGACGTTTACGTGGGCGTTCCCTGACTTGCTTCCGGAGAGTAAATTAGTTTATTGTCCTCCACGTGCCTCGTGATCATACGCAGTTTATAACTGTTTTTTTTATAAATAATAAATAAATAAATTTATTGTCAAAAAACAGTACAAACTGCGTATGACCACGTGGAGGGATAAACAATAATAAATTTATTGTTACATTAATTTGAACAAGTTAATTACGGGTAATGTAGAAGTGTAGATTCAAAAATATCTCCCCTCACCCCCAAATATCACTCCAAGCAAATACTTCAAATCAGAGCATAGAGTCACCCACGTGACACCAACCAACTTTTCTGCACTGACACTTTCACTTCCTCTGTCTCAAAAATCGACATCACCATACCATCATCACCCTCCATTTCAATCACACCACCATTTTCACATCTATCCCCGCATCTCCACGTCCACAGCATCGCCCCCACCCAGCGAGAGGATTAGGCAAACATTTGAATGTCGCTGCTGCTGCCGCGGCGGCGGCGAGACGCGCCAGTCAAATATTCGTCGCTGGCGGCAAACAGAGCGACACCCCGGGGTCCAATTCCGACGACGACAGAAGAGAGAAAAGGGGCGAGATGCGGGTGGATGTGTGTGTTCTCTTGGCATAAATAGATTTTTGGAGAGAAGAAAGAGATTTTGAAATGCGCGGTAAATATGCGGGTACGCTGATATGAAAGTTTGGTGCCTCGTTTCTGAATGGAGGCGCACGTGTTGAAGTGGAGTGATTTCCTTTCGAGTGAGTCTATTGAATTTCGGTTACACCTTTGATCCTCGACTTGAGATCAGAACTTATCAATAAGAAGCATAAGATGAATGTACGGTGCATAATGAGTGTATGGTCAAATATGAGAAAATATATCAATTGAATGCATGATAGCAATTGCACTATTTACGTCCATTTTCTAAATTAAGTATGTCAATATAGATCGTTTTTTGAAGGTCCCAACCAACGGTTGAAACCTAGTGGGTTGAAAACCTATCCCTATTCATGTTGTATAGTATATTTAACAATGCATTGTGATAGTATTTTCGTTGCTCTATTTTTAAATTTAAACTCACATATGTCTATATTTTTAACTCTAAGTATCTTAGTCACTCCGAAAAAAAATTAAATTAGAGGAGTATCGGTATCATTAATGAAAGGGGGTGACTAGGTCTTCGAAAAATTCCATTGTCTGTGAGTATATGAGAAATACCAGGAAAGGACACAAAAAGCAACAAGCATTTTACAATGCAAATGTTCTTCATAGAAGAGTAACGATTTTATAGATTTTGTCTTCAACTATTTAATATGGTCACTACTACCCAGGATTAACTGTATATGAAGGCAATCAAGTGTCAATGTAACTAGATTCTGATTTACTAGTATAAGCACTTCAATGTACTAGTAACTCGATGAGGAAAGGAATCAACCATGTTCGGATCAATCATTCTCGATTCGTTGCGACTTTCATTCGGAGGATTTTGTACCTTGATGAGGCTTAATACAATATTTGCCGGCAATCCGGATCAAAGAGCAAATCTTTCCACCCTGTGTCACTCGAAGCGCTAATATTGGCGTTATCTGGACGAAAGGTGACGTCTGTTTGGGTCAATGAGCAGTTTTGGAGAGAGTGCTCGTCACGGGCGATGAAAGAAGAACGCATCATGTAGAAAAAACTAAAGAAAATTTATGTTGGCTTATGTGTATGAGTACGATGTTGCGTGAGCATTATTGAATTATGACATGAGGAAAATGATGATTTTCAAAACGTGTAAAACTACGAGAGTACGCAATAATGAGACATATATCTATTTACAATATATTTTATTTTTATGTAATAAAAATGAAAACATAATTAAAAACGAAAGTAAAGTAAATCAAATATTACTCTACACTTCAAGAATATTATTAATACTATTTTGAACTGTACCGAGCACTCAATATATGCAGATACTCTAAAGGAATCAGCGTTTTCTTCATTAATTGGTATTAATTTTTCTACTGTGTCGAGTGTTTTCGTATTTTCATCAATATAATTCCAGAAAGCGTTTATACATTAACACCCACTGCAACTTCAACGACTTTTAATAACACGGAAATTGAAATAAAATTGTGCCGACGAAAAATGACGTTAACTCTAAACTTCGCTTACAAATAAAGATATGATGGTTCACTTGTACATACACAACACAATCCATGAAAATAATTCGGAAATATAAATTTAAAAATTGATTTATTTTTAATATTATTTCGACAANAATTCGGAAATATAAATTTAAAAATTGATTTATTTTTAATATTATTTCGACAAATCGTAGAAATTGATAAATTTATTAACAGTTTGGTGGTCGGTACGGTGTATTGTCGAAGATGGAACCCTACATTAAATTTAAAAGACACAGAAAAAATCAATTATAAATAGATTATTGCAGGCTGAGTGCCGAAGTTTTAATAAAGTAGTAAAATTATGAACTACCATGTACGAATGCATCAGATATAATGACACGAAAAAGATCGTAAAGTACTCTTCGGATGATTTCATTACAGAAATATATCTATCAAATTATAAAACAGTAACAGAGTTAAGAATGACTAAAGGAAAGAGGTTGGAAAACTGGAAGGAAAAAATATATGTGAAGGTAATCTTGGAAGAGGACGAATTACAGGGTATCCAACGAAGAGTTTTGAAATTTTAGACGCAATGAGTAAACGAGCAAATTTATGGTACAGGTACCACTTAGCCATCGTCGCTCCGGTGATTTAAACAGCCGAATTAAACCGGAGAGGAAATGTATCCAAGAGGAAAGCGCAGTAGCTTGTAAACACGGCCGTGAGGAATTAGGGATTAACACAAGTAGTTACGCGACCGTCGCCGTTCCAAATTCGTGTTTTGGAATTTTTTTCCGTGCTAGACATCACGAGCTTTTCGATTATTGCGAAATTTAAGACGACAAGCGATCATATCATATTTTTTATTCATATTTTGTCATGTTAATTAATATTATTATATTGTTTTATTATAATATAAGACGAATTCCCTTTATGACTGGGACAAAAAAACAATTTGAAGATAACAACTTTCTTTGTAGAGGAATGTTTCTTTTCCAATATCACATTTGTGATATTATGCACGTTAATTTCCTATTTTGTACACAAAATTAAAATGAATCCGTTGGAGAAAACGAAATATTCTTTGTTCTTGGTATGTATTCTCCATTTTAAATCAAACAAAATTGTAGGGCTCGTGTTTCGGCAGGAGACAGATGTTAGTTTTTGTATAAGTTTGAAAAATGAAATAATCTTATCGGTTTATTCATAATTGTAGCTTACAAACAATCACACTATTCGAACATTAGCGATCATTATATGTTAACATGTTATTAATCTTCGATTTACGTACAATTAAGACGTTGAAACAAGTGTCAAACTTCTCCAAAAGACACATTCATAACTTTTGAGTATAAAAAAAGGAAGAGTAGAACGAGTTGCAAAATATTCTGGATGAGGTGAATTGGTAAAGTTACTGTCTCTCAAAATGAAAATGACACTGCCAATATCTACCTGAAAACTGCTGTTTGAAAACGAAAATGAGATAAGCTTTTAAATTAAGAAACCACAGTAAATATCACGCTTTTTCACTGACATATACCAGAGAAAAAGTTATAATAGAATCGTGAAAAAATTTATCGTTATATTTGATTGATATTCACATTCCCTAAATTCAACCCATTGAAAGGGAAAGGAAATTCCATTGCACTGCTAATGTGAATGAATCTAAAGGTAAATTCAATTCATATCAATTTGCATATTATAAAGTACGTTCACGCTTATATGTCTCTGGACTGGAAAGTAAGCTTTTGGAAACTGAGCAGGGACACACAATTCCTGCACATGTGGTAGTTTGGACTCTATCACATGCCGAAGAGAACAGTTTACTACTCAGTTCGAAAGGAATGCTTTGTATGAGACCTGTGAAAGCGAACTTCCGTAACTTCATGTTATTTTCATTTATTCCTGTTACATATATTCTTTCATCACGAGTTTACTCGCGGAAAAAATATTATTTGCGTACATCGCTTCATATGCACGTGATGAATGGCTCGCTATTGACACAACTTCCATTTTACCGACTAAAATGTAACAAGAACCTTTTCGTACATGAGAGCTCGCACAAAAATGTTTCATCCATGTATTTAAATGCTATACTGAACTTCGCTGAACTACCCTATATTTTACGTGTCATAACACGTATACGTCTATGAATTCTTCTAAAAATGCATTTTTGTTAGTTCAGAAAGTGTACGACAACCTAATATATTATAAACAAAATAAATTATTTCTTTATGAATATAAAATATTCTTCTAGTAATGTGGAGTCGCATTTTGGAACCCCTGATATAGGATGTAATTTTTAAGTCAAGGTCGAAGAGAATGTAAACTAGAAAGTGGATAAAATTCCACGTATGTATGGGAGAGGCAAGGAGATGAATGAGTAATTAAAGCTACTTCTTCTCTTCTTTGTAAAAAAAAACCATAAAACAGTTCATAACTAAACGATAACATAAATATCGTTTAAAAAAATTTCTTGTTGCGATCCTCGAGAATACATGTTAGAAAATCTGGAGTCACCAAAACTAGTAACTAACTAACACAGTTTACTTGAAGATACTTGAGAGAGATTTTCTCGGGTGAAGATTATCTGCGATACCCTTCCAGCAATTTACTGACACTACATAGAGAACATTATCCATACTATTCACCGTTAATGACTTCATAAATGTGATAAAAACGATTGGCTTATCCATTAGATGTCGGAAAGTAACACGGATAAGTACAGGGATAGTTAAACGAGCAGCTTAAGTTTTGCGAGTTGCATATGTGTCAAACTTCGTTTATACGGTAATAAGACTCATATTTCTATATTTCTTAACAGAAAGAAACTTTCAAATCAAATTTCCTCATTTTTATGTCTATAATTTTAACTTAAAACTTTACATACAATTACACAAGCATATACACAAAAAATACTCTGTTTCAAACACTAGGTCTATGAACCCATATGCATTTCGTGCATATTAGTATATTATGTATATTAGTCCGGGGCAACTATTAATGCATCATTCTTCATTTTTAAATAGCGAAAAAACGCCCTTAAATGCAAAAAATATACGAAACTTAGTCTTTGGAACAGACAAATGTTTTGTGTCTTTCTTTCTTTTGTATGTAAAGCAAGTTTTTTGCGTTTAAAAAAGTGGGGGTAATGGAGAAATTCTGAATTCGTGTTCAGCACGTCAAATTTCATAAGGATGGATAGGCTTAAGCTTAGGAACAGACCAATTCGTGTGTATGCCTGTTTTATCATTAGTTTAAGTAATAAGTTCTTATTACTACCAGAATACTCGTGGCTTCACTCGTGAAAATTTGAGATTTTTGTACAAATAGTATTTCTTCAATTTTTGTTGATTTCTTCTGAGAAAATATGACTAAGTATTACTAAATAATGACTAAATGGAAATACCAATACTACTAATTATTCAATAGTCGTTTTCCCGTAACTTAGCTCTGACAGAAAATATATATTTTCCCTTGATTATACGTATTTTTCGGTTCTCACTCTTTCCTGCTTCACAGCAGTTGTGATAGCGATGTGCGTCCCACAGTATTTCAATTAGAAGGTATTGTTCAAGATTTTATTGAAGTCGATCTAATTATTTTGGATAAGAAATGGAAAAGAACCACACAAACAAGTATATACATTAATATTTTTTCTCATTCTCAAGCAAGGAAAATAAGAATGTTGCAAAGAATGATGGTAATGACAACGGACAGTGAGGGATTGGAAAGAGACGTAAAGCCGAGAGGTTGAGACAGAAGAGGGCGTAGTAGCGGAAGCACTGTCTGCAAGCAGCGGATGCAGCCACACGAGAGCAAAGCCGGTGCTGTATTTGCTCTGCAGCAGGTGGTTGTTCCGGCCGCGCGTAAATATTTGCGGCGAGACGCAACGCCAGGTGGTGCGCTTTTCAAATCCTCACACCCACAGTTAGCTCCGAGCGAAGCTGTCTCTCTCTTTGACCACTACCTTTTCGTGATGTCTCGTTCCTAACGACGAGTTTTATACTTATTGACTCCCCATGCATAACTCTCCACGAACGAACTAACTATCACTTCAACTATCTTCAACTTTGACGTAGTCCCGCTATAAATAATTACGTATCGGGATTCGAACCCTGGATTTCAGCTTAGCGCGCTGACACTCTACCAACTGCGAAGTTAGTACCTTGTCAGCGCGCTAAGCTGAAGTACCAGGGTTCGAATCCTAGTCCCATCTCCCATTTTCATTCAATATAACATCATTTATCTTTTACCTCGTAGTGTGGTTAACCGTTATTTGAGAAACTGTGAGAAACAAAATTGCTTAGTGAGCCATGCTTTGTAACGAGAATTAATCAATTCCTCTGGTAATTATAGTTTTCAGATAAATTGATGTGTCTGGTAAGTTCAAATACACTATACGATGCCACAGAACAATAGTTTTAATGTAGTAAAGAATGTTTAATAAATAAGTTAAAGTTTTACCACGTAGTTAAAACGCTTATAAAATTTGAGAAATAGTTTATGCGAATCAAAATGCTCACAAATATTCGAACATAACAATATTTCCTTTTTTGAGTGAAAGTAAAATAAAACAATTATTACATCCCAATTAAAGGACAAGAATATATATATATATATATATATATATATATATATATATATATATATATATATANAGCACGTGATATGAGTCATATTGTAGCAAATGTACATCGTTAAGTACCTCTTATTTAACAAGTCAATAAAATAGGTATATAACATGGCTTTTCCTTAAAATTATAACTTGGTTTTTGTCGCATTAATTCTATTCTAAATCTTTAATGGTATCATCCTCACGCAAATATAAAAAGTATTAAACACATGAACAACAATGGAAAAAATAACTTTATACTAATTGTATATCATTACCATTCACTAACAAATAATGTTTCATTAAAATGTTTAAATTTATGCACTAACTATTCCATAATTGAGGGGATTTGACATTGTTTTACTTCGCGATTCATCTTTCAATTTTTCCCTCATATTTGTTTCAATATTGCGATAACTAATTTAAATGAAATAAAAAGTTAAAATATATATTTAAAAAACAAATGAATGCTTGAAGATCTCCTCACTCTCTCAGTATGGAAAATAGCCTACGTATTTACTTTTGCGTACTGAGTATGGTCGTATATCTTTGTTCATACATCATATGAACAGGGGAAAGAGAGAGCTAAATAAAAGGAACATCAATCTGAATGTTGCACCTACAGTTTACAAGAATACTGTTTCTTCCTCAAGCTTATCCTTTCTGACTACCCCCTTCCCCCAATATTCTGGTTACTCCCTCCTAATACCATCACCCAAGCAGTTATTATAACAGCTATTAACCGCGTGACAGAACTGTCACACCTCAACGCCCAGCTTCCGGCTGACGCGAGCGTCGGACAGGTATTCCTTCTCCCTTCCACCCTTCCTCCACGATGGACGCAAGGGCTCTTCGCTTAGTCAACGTCACGCAGCGTCGGCAGTCGATGATTGATCGGAAAGGGCTGCCTGCCGGCGGCTGGTGGATATCCATCGCAGGATACGCGGGGTCAGACCCTTTTGAGAGCGTTTGCAAAGCTCAACAGCCATTGTACGCTATAAATGTACATGTATACAAATATATCTAAATATATTAAAAAACCGTGGGGATTTAAATAGTTACCGATAATTAGAGAAAATTCTAAAAAACAGATTTCCACTTTATACCTTTAAAATTGGAATTTCAAAACATGCTTGCTTAATGAATTTCTACAATACAAAAGAAACATCCGATCTAAATTTAAAGTCCCTATCTCTGTTATTTATCTCTCGACTTGACATTCAGAACAATGAATCAAACATTTTTACTCCTTTTCATTCATTTAAATTTGAAATATCGAATTTTCAGGATATTCGTAATTAAAAATCGTAACATACAAAAATAGAGTTCATATCTCGAATGTAGTGAATGTAAAATAACATACAATTACTAACGACAAACTTCCGAAAATCTATTTTCTTCTTAAAACCAGCTAGGAATGAAATATCGAAAACCCCGAAGAATAGTTTCTAGATATAAGAATTAACAACGAATATAGACAAAAATCGAGGTGATATCCCCATTAGTTTATGGGATACAATGAAAATAATATATGCCGTTAGCGCAAACATGAAAGCATTTCTGCCCCATCGCACCAATTACAATATGTAATATCGAAAAGACCTTTCTCTAAATATTGAAATTCAATTTTTGTGTATAAAAAACAAAATATCTCAATTAATTCATAAAATATAGTGAGAAATGTGAAAATTCAAAAGTGACTTTCTGTCTCATTTCACCTTTCAAAAGTAGACTTCCGAACAATCCTTTTTAGGATAAGATGACGTTACAAATCCATCTCTTGTACCAAGTTTGTATTTTCAGCTTTAGTAGTTTAGGCTCTATGTTGATAAATGAGTCAGTTTGTCAGTCAGGGCAACTTTAAATTCAAAAACTGATATAATAGATATTTTGATAATAATTAGAATACGTTCTAGATATTTAATTTAGCAATATTTACATACAAAATTCAAGATATCTCCTTTAGGTCTTCTGATATGTCTAAAATATTACTAAGTCGACACAAATATGAAAACATTGCCGTTTCTTTGCTCGTATTAAAAAGTAAAATATCAAAAACCTCATATATCCTTTACTAGTTATTTAATAAAAAACAGTTTACTTAGAAGGTCGTCCGAAATATTATAGTTAAATTAATAATTAATCATGTTACGTCGAATGAAAATGGGAGACGGGACCGGGGTTCGAACCCGGGACCTTGAGCTCAGCGCGCTCATGCGCCTACCGACTGCGAATCCCGTTCGCCAACCGGGCCCGTCTACCATTCTCATTCAACTTGTGAAACCCAAAGACCTCTGAGGTGGCCTCGTAGAGACTAAACTTCTCATGAGCGCGCTGAGCTCAAGGTCCCGGGTTCGAACCCCGGTCCCGTCTCCCATTTTCATTCGACGTAACATGATTAATCTGTTACCTGGCGGTGAGGTTCACCGCAATCTAAGAGATTTCTAAATTAATAATGTTTGCTTACGAAAATTGAAATGGTATCATTTAGTCCGTGAGTTACACACTAGTGGAAATAGCGAAAATTCGAAAACACACATATTGCACATTTTCACGCTTTTAAAATTGGAATATCAGTATTCCTTTCTTAGTGAATGCTTCTGTTACAAAAGGAACCTACAGTCCAAATTTCATGTTTCTAGCTCAAGTAGTTTAGACTGCGTATTTCCCAATGTCATCATTCACGACAACGCCGCGTCTCTTATAAAGAGAGTTATTTACAGGGTATTAATAAAATGAAATTTGTGGATTGTATTTGAACTAGCTATAAAACTTATAATATCAAGAATATCATGTTTAATAATCAAGAAGGCGTGTAATGTTATCTTCGAAATAAATTCCAATATTACTTCCTGTATCTAGCAGCGATATGCGTACAATAGAAGTTTCCAGCACTTCTCTTACGACAGATATTCATGCGTGTACAGAGTAACTACAAAGGTTCTGCAATGAATCTAAAACAAGGAGCTCAAAAAGAGAGTGATAACTCGAATTAAATAATTCCGATCTTTCTCGCATTGTATAGTGGTCACAAAATACGTAAATTGTGTTGCACGAGAGCACGTCGTATTTAAGAAGTAATTTGCGGAAATTCCGCGGAAAACCTTTTATGCGGAAATTTCCTCTTCTCGCCGCCGCAATTTCGCTGAGATGCGAAAAGGATTCTTTGGCGATTTTTATATCTCTCCTACGCTTTATAGAAGCTATGTGTGGTCCTGTGATACGTGACAAAAGAAAAATTTGTTCTGGATAGCAATATGTTTGAACTGAGCACGAAGCATTGAAATATATCAATGAATGATTCATGTCTTCTATTGCCAATACTATAATACTTCCGATGAATTGATAATAGTTGCAAATTAAATGAACATTCTTAAGGGAAAACTTTCTTAAAAACTGTGGAAAACAAGGAAAACCTATTCATTAAAAATATTAAGGAAGTTTAATTTACTATTTCATTTCGCGAAGAAAAAATTAATAAAGGATATACATTCTCGTATAAAAGTGGATAATGTTCCAACTTTTACAGTAGTTATTCGGGTTGCAATCAGTAATAATACCACAGCAGTTAGTCGTTAAAGCAGTTAGTCAAAAATGCATGGTTTGTACTCTCAATTTCGAAAAGTGTTAGGTGACCGTTTTGATTGATCTAATAAGATTTGAGTATTCCCACAAAGATATTCGATCAGAATGAAATTGATTTTATTATTTGAAATAGTTCGTTTCACTAATATTAACAAGTATCAAAAACCATACATTTTTTCCCGACCACTATAAAGAACTCATTTTTCCTTATAAACCAAAACCTCTCTTCGTGATTTGAATGTCTAGACAAAAGAGATCGGTTCAATATTATTTGTGACATAGAAAGTCTGAACTCATTCAGTCTCTCGCACCACGATTCTCCTGCACTCTCCATATTCCCAGAGACCACAGAGCACATTCCTAAAGCCTCCTGTTCATACATTTTTTTGTGTAACAATATGGAGACAAGTGCGTCATTTCTGGAACTCAAACTCTTTGTGTAAAAGTCACATATCTTACATAATGAGCATCTGTGAACAACGACGCCTCATTTCTCGATTATTCTGGCGGCGCTTCCCGTCAGAAGTCGTGCCTGGCCATTGGCGCGTCTCTCGCACCACAGCGCGAGTTTATGCACTGCCAGTCAGGCCATGGGCTGGCACTGCTTGATAGACGGCCAGACGATCATTCGCTCTCGTGTGGCAAAGGAGTCGCCACTCGCTCGCAGGCGACAGCGGACTACCACGCCGTCAATGCATCTAATCATCCCGGCGAGCTACGCAACATGGCTCACTCGCCGCCATTCATCACTAGCCGCACCAAGTCGGCTCGTTGCGAGGAGCACTCAAGTACTGGGTATTCATTCTCTTCGCTCTCCAACTTGACTTCAACTACGTCATCTCGGCTGGCTTTCCAGGATCATCTCATCACAATCTATCTTGGAAAATCAGTGTTGTATCATTTTTCTCCATTACCTTCATAGCATGTTTTATTAAACTGTTATTTGCTGGCAATCACTATTCATCTTACACCTCCATCCTTTCATCATACATTACTGTCATAACTGCTGGTCCTTCGAGCCCAATGTGCAGATAAAGCAAGCAAATTGTCTGCATATCCTTTCATGTATTTGTTCTACGGGACAAAAATTTGATAATACATTTTCGGTCCTCTGAGCCGGATATCAATGTGCAGCTATTTTTTCTATGGGATAAAATTATTTGCACATTTTTGGTCCTTCGAGACGGATCTATTCTTTTGGTATACTCATTTGTCTAAGCGACAAATTTGTTTATATACCCCCTATAGGATGTTCACAGTCATAATATCCACATAGTCAAGCATACACCACCCTGAAGTCTCCCCAACGCTAAAACTGATACTCGTCATCAATATATACATTGCATTGTCACCAAGTATAACACCAACGATCCAAGTTTCCATATTAATATGTTTTATTACTCAATTGATATCATAAATCCACTTTCAACCACACCGGAGCGACCACCGTTGACACCACACTTGCAATCACCATTCAGTCCCGCTGTCAGCTATATCCCACACAACTACTATAAAGGGCAACATTCTACAGTCATAGAATTCAAACTGT
The DNA here is from genome assembly GCA_002313205.1 of Laupala kohalensis. Lineage (NCBI taxonomy): Eukaryota > Metazoa > Arthropoda > Insecta > Orthoptera > Trigonidiidae > Laupala > Laupala kohalensis. Next base: position 486,658 of record NNCF01127796.1, read on the forward strand.
TATAGCATAGCCAACGCACCATAATCCAGATTAACACCGCAACAAGTATTTACTCACTGGCAACTCGAAAATACAATGACAACGCTATCACCACCACAACGCACGTACCACCACCTCATCCTTCGTTCACTATTCCCTTCAATATCACCGTTTTCCATTCTCCAACAAAAGCAGAGAAAGAAACTTTTTCACAAGCAAACAAGCGCCTCGGCACAAGGTTGGCCTCTCTTCACTACAGGATCAATTCGGTTCATTTGATTCGGACTCAACGAATTGTTCCAGGTTTAAATCCAGGAGAAACTTTTGTAATGAGGAAACGTTTCTCAGTCGGTAGAGAAAAATAAATTCAGCATAAAGCAAAAAACTGTTCAATATGAAAGTGCGTCTTGTTTATGGAACTCTGCGTTCGTTCACATCGAAGAGGTATTTTTTGAAAAATAGAAATATCCGATGGCTCGATTCCTCGATAATGGAACGCGGTGTCTGGGTGTAGCTTCATTTCGAGAGAAAAAGTGACTAGTCGTAATGAACCGCACGTCGGATGTGATTTTATAACAGATAACGACCTCACGTAGCTCGGATACAATACGAGTAATCCTATAAATGTGAAAATGAGAACTTGATTACATTTGTTCATGAATACACACGAGTCAGGCAAAGGAATTGATACCCAATTGAGAATATTCCCGACAATTAATAAAATTCCGAATTACTGAGGATAATTCCAATGTATTCGTAATATCTTTTCCTGCATAGATTAATAGATTAAAATTTATATTACACGTATTACAAGCGGGCACTTTGTTATCTACAAATGAGATTTTAATGAATCCTATTCAGTTTCAGCTACACATAAAACGAATAACAAAAACTATAGGAATACGAATTTTATAAATTTCCATATTATGTCGTAGATTTATTATATTAATATTTAGACATATAATGAATAATAAGCCTATTTTGGTAGATTGCGTTTCATCATTTTAATTCAAGAAGGTTTAGTCTGCAACCTGAGACTTCCTTATGTTTTATCAAATATGTTTTCATGGAATACATGGCATACTGTTCGAAGAAACAATTTTTTGAAAAACGTAATATACTTAGAATATTACAATTAAACTAACGAATAAAGCAGCAATCATTTCAGAATATCTCCAGAAAAGTGTGCTTTTTTCATCATACATTAAATATGGACAATTACACAAAAATTATTAATATACTTGAATATTCAGAACACGTCTTAAATTTCAGATTTTATTCTTCATATCAACGGTTTTCTACAATTTTAATCAAATTAATCTCATCACAGACAAAATTTCCTTTTTTGCGATTTGCAAAGGGAAATACATTCATTTTACAACTCATGGAACATATAAATAGATACATCAAATTTAAAAAATCTTAAAATGCAGAACTATAGAAAGAGGAATATTTTAAATACCAAAATAATAGAGAACGACAACCCCAACTTCCCTTGAAGTATTAATCTTGGATCTGACATTTTGAACTAAGTTTATATCACGCTAGCATTTAGTAATAATAAAAGTATGAGAAAGTTATTCACAGATCTTGTTCACTGAACTGCGAGATTCTATAAATTTTTAGAATCTCTTTAAACCACTTAAATATCTCACTTGAAAAATAAATAAATAAATAAATAAATTTATTGTCAAAAAACAGTACAAACTGCGTATGACCACGTGGAGGAAAAAAAAACTAATTTACTCTCCGGAAGCAAGCAAGGGACCATCCCATCAATTCCGATCAAGGGCCCTAAGGCAGAGGCGGATTCAAAAAATTCAGCAAAAATTCCTAGATAAGATAAAAAGTTAGCTGCGAGTTATAATACTAATAGAATGTCAATATGTTTGTAATTTTAAGCAAAAAATTACATGTAAGTTATTATCGAACTATAGATTATTCTGAGTATAGTGCTTAAAAATTGAAATAACACTAAATTCACGATTTATTGTTACAATAGACCCGCCCCTAGACAAAGCCTAGAGAACCTGTATGATAAATCCGCCTCTACCCGAAGGAAAACCGGAGAAAAACCCGGGCCAGGATGGGGCTACAGAATTTATGTACACAAACGTGCCAATGTTGAGTACACATAAAACTAAATTAATATGAGCCATAAGACAACACAATCATGCAAGAAAATAGTTTTTGAAATTGTTATAAGTTGTTTAAAAAGTACTACAGCAATGGCGTGATAAAGCACAAGACGAATTTAACTTTTGTTAAAATCAATAAATTCTTTTACAGTGTAGAAGCACTGGTGCAGGAGGTAGTTTTTAACCGCGGATTTGAAGATATTCAATTTCATAATATCTTTTATATTCTTGGGCAGGGAATTATATAGAACGATTCCCGAATGGTATGGTCCCTTTTGGCAAAGAGTGGTTGACACTCTAGGGCGATGAATATTACTACTATTGCGTGTATAGTGTTCGTGAACGAGACTGTTTCGTATAAAGCAAGGGTGGTGCTTCAGTAATTCGGTCTTAACAAACACGACCGTTTCATAAATATAAATGCAGGGAAGTGTTAAGATATTTAATTCCTTGAATAAAGGTTTACAGAATGTAAAATCAAAAATATTATAAAACTAAGTTCTGGTAATAAATAAAGTGTGGAGCATTTTAGAGTACTTTCAAACATTTGTGAATGTTTTATGGTATAAATTGTATGGAATGTATGGTAACAAAACAACGGTACCTTTTCGTAAGAATTCTTCTGTCGATCTCTCTTCAAAAGCATAGGTGTAAAAACTAAATCTTTATACCATATTAAATGTAGGACAGAAAACTAGAAAGATAATTAAGAATTTCCAAACAAAAGTGCCTTGAAAGTCAACATACGATTGGATCACGAAACTTAATTCTCATTAGTGCATTAGTGATGGCATTCAAATGTTAGAATTGAAAGATTCTTAAAGAAAAGAAGCAAGCAAAATAATACGAGTGAAGTAATTTGTTTATGAAAAGCATATTGAGATAATTAAAATCTTCGATTTAAACAAACTGACAATATATTTTTGAAACATAATTATCGGACTGATTGGAATTTCAGTGACGTGATGTAATAGCCGATATCAGATTCTCTCAGTGGAGAAAAAAAAAGCTTTAATGAACTTAGAAAAAAGTGAAATTTATAACGTCTCTCCGTAAGTTGTGATATGTGGCAGTAAAATACAAACTGAAGTAGTTCCAGAAATGTTTTCCAGGCATGGCGGATTCTCTGCGGAACTCCTGGATCTATTAAGAAAATCGCTAAAAGTGTTGGAAAACCAGATTGCTGAACATTCATTGCAGTCCCGTGGGAACAGTGAGGCAACAGGATACGTATCTTTTGACCGTCTGGCGTCCCACCTCGCCCACCTCTGTAGCTAAAGTTTGCAGTACATTAGAGCGATAATCTCGGCAGTAAACCGGTGCGACTACGTCCTCCATAATCGTAACTATAACACACGAGGACCTTCCAGTCTACAGGACTCCAGCCGCGTAAAGAACCGTTCCGCCTCGCGGAAGAGTGTTACATCGTTTTCACCCTACGGGAGCATATGTCCACGGGATGCTGTTCGGCGCTGGGGTGCCTATTCCTGGCACTTGACGCTTCACACTATTAGTACTCATAGCTTGCTTCGTTCTACAACTAAAATATTTTATAAAACAAAAATATCGAACAAGATTTTCACAGACAAGATATTCATTTTCATATTAATTCCTGTCTTTTGATATCTTGAGTATCCTTACCTTGACAATGACCCTAGGTCTATTCATCCCGAAAAAATATATCTCAGGAAAACTGAAATTCATGTAGGTCAAATTCGAACTTTTTTTAAGGATGTACAGATGTAAAAGTGATTTATCATGACTTTACATTTGATATTTTTTAATTTTTTTTTCAGACAAAATACCAAATGGGTGTAGTAACACACTCAGCAGTTACTCTTCATCTCAATTACTTTCTAGGTTTCGATATTTTAAGAATATAAAGTCTCATTAAAATCGTCATTGCCACAATAGGCTTTATTTTAAAATTAGCAAACAGTTGACACGAAAACGGACCTCTCTTAATCTCATTCTAGTGAAGATCATCATTCATCCAGATATTTTCGTTAGAGTATTTGGTACGCAACATTCTGCGTAATTATTCCTTTTTTATATTAATAGCAAACATAAATAATAATAATAATAATAATAATAAGTTACAAATAATTATCAATTAGTCACATATCAAAGAAAAACAAATACAATCAAAAATATATGACCCATTCTATTTTAAGTGCTTTGGTTTCATTTACATTCCCTTAAATTTCGCCGATAAAAAAGAGAACTTCTGCTACAGGCGCATTAAAAGTTACACTTAGAAAACCCTTAGTTAGATCGGCAAACTGATGTGGCTGAAATAATGAAATTTCGTGTTTGCCACCTTTCTACAATATTTTCGGATCTTTATAAAAACATCGAAAAGGGAAACAACTTACAATTGGCTGCCAACACATCTCTTCTCAAATTCAATTTATTACAATTTATATAAGAATGGTATAAATAGAAACAAACGATGTGGATACAGGACGGAAAAAACTGTCCTAGCGGCCACCGTGCGAACCACTGCACCATCAGCTGTTGCTTCCTAGCGCGTTATCACATAGCATATCCGCTCGGGCAAGCCACCCAAATAAAAACAACCTCGGCTAAATGAATTTTCATAAAAATTTTGCTCGCGCGTTCTAAAATATCTGACAAGCAAATAAATTATAGCCATACCACTACTACAACAAAAACATCACTTTTGAACGTATCTCGACGAAGTGTTCCACGAACAAAGGCATCCACAACAAAAGTTGGCGATCATAAAAAACCTACATTGCAAAATCCAACAGAACAAGCTAATCTATACTGTATCCATTTTTAACTCGAAATAATGCGGTGTGTACATGTGCATCTGGACTCCATCGATTTCACTCCCAACTCATGAACTCCCGATATACGCGAACTCACACGAAATCAAATAAACCAGTCGTTATCCACGGAGGAAATATGAGATAATGTTTCTACACAAACGAGCAAAAGCTCAGTAATTCAGTTAAACAAAAAAATCTTCTGTATATTTTTCTGACATTAATGAACCCGAAGTAAGTCTCACTAAAAAATATCTTCTCTGTATATACTGTTATCCATTTCGTTATCTAGGTATGTCCCTCTCGTTGGTTTCTTTCGATTTATTTCGAAAGTAGAGAGAAATATGTAAATGAATGTTAATTATCACATTCGGTTTTTTTATGTTGACAAATCTTTATTGTCAATAATTTCTTGAAATACGTCAAGAAACCAGAAATGGAGTGACTGGCATGTAGTCATGCAAATATCTGATTCTCACAATACGAAATAATACAAAACTACGACAATTTAGGATCGAATATCTGCATTTTCAAGTGTTACGATTCCAAGAAGTTACGATTTTTCTTCCTACACGTCTCAAAAATGTTGTATTCTACCAAACAGTGATCAAGTAAACGTTACAATTGTTAATTTTTTATTTTTTTTCAGTTGAAACATAATAACCCTTAACTCGCAAAATATCGGAAATAAATGCCATAAGGTATTAACATACAGTATACTGTTGATTAGCATACTCAAGTATTGTGGTAATACGGAATTTCCTTTGTGTGTTAATGAGAGAACAAATAACGTCACGTTCGCATACGTGCCACTATTGCGTAAATTTGAATATAGGTTTTCCAAGACCAAAGAAGCTTAAGTCTGAGATCCTAAAACCTTCCTGGCATGTTCCAATAACATTTCACGCAGAATTTCTGCGTGCTCGGAAAACAACAAACAGTTTATAAGGAAACGAGTGGATTGAAGGGGAATACTGTAGAAGGAATGACGAAACAAACAACAGGCAACTTAAAGTTTAGTGAACACATAACGAGCATACCCCAGTCATGCAACAAAGAATGACTGCTAAACGAATGAATGAGTGGAGGTACTTAATCAATTGTTCTGAACCAAGCCGCGCCGCGGGACTTCAGTGATGTCAGGGAGCGAACCTCAGGAGGTCACCAGGAGGTGGTCACTACGAGAGAATCCCTTGCGAAACTATGAAGAATATACCAGGGAAATGAGTGATTGGGTCATTGCTAATTTAATTCCTTAACACAAGGGGGAAGTGTAGAATCTGAAGCACTATTTTGGTCATAAAACTACCGGGACACATGAAACCTTGGTATGCATAAAATTTAACAAAGTACAATACAATACGAATGTAAATGATAAATGTATGAGTTTAATCAACATTTAAAATCATATATCATCTTAGTAATTTATGATGATATAATTAAACATCTAAACAGCTATAGGATAAGCACATATTTCTGTGACAGTTGTCTAATACGTTTTTTCTTTTTTAATACAATTGGTTTTCAGTAGCGTCACGTTGATTCACAATTTCATAAGATCTATCATAATGAAAACCTGGTCACCTATCGAATTTCCTGTTACAATATTCCCGGTGGCATGCTTCTTTCAGTGGACTAATTTTCAATCCAGAGTATGTAGAGTAAATATAAAAGAAATTGCGAGATGTAAAGGTATGCGAAATGTGCAAATCATAGTCAAACAAAAAGAAACATGAAGTACTCAATATTATTTGGAAAGACGCATGTGAAGAATGTGTACATGAATACCTCAATGATTAAATATTTGAATTGTGTTACGAAGTATCATAACAAGTCCCACACAAAGTGACTTACAAATATCACAGACACATAGATCAGAAGTCATCATATAAAATATGTCATCTACAAGAAAAAATGACAAATTTTGTAAAGAGATTCTTCTAGACACATGCATAATAATCTAAAGACATCTTATTATTTTGATAACACCACCTCAATAAAATTAACAGCTTTTTTTGAAATGGTAACATATTTTCCGCTACCTCGCATCTTACACAATTGTTTTCTTTCATTCCATTTCTCCTTGCCCTCCAACAACAATCTCAAGGAGTTTTCTCTTCTTAATGACCACTTTCCATTCGCTTCCAGTGTCTAAAATCTATTTTTCTTTCAGTCCATTCGTAGTCTTCTGTCTCATCATTCTGTTGCTTTAAGCGCTGTCATGGTATTTACACGAAAGAAGGCGTCTAAAAGTCTCTCGCATTCACCCACGAGCTGATAGACCTGGAGCGCAACACGGAAGCAAGGTCGGGACACGGCGCTGACCGGGCACCGGGATCAGCGCGCGGTCACCCTAATGAACACGTACGAACCACTGCTGCTGGTGCTAAGCTAACACACAGGGTCACGGATTTCCCGCCCTCGCAGGGCTTCCAGGAAAATCTAGGTTATTGCTCGTAAAAGTTCACTGCTACGCGGTAGTTATTTCCAAATCGTAAGAACATACAGCAATACTGTCTTACATGGGCAATACCAGCATCACAACAAACAGGCACGTTAAAAACTATTTTTATAATAAGATGGATAACCATTTTGTTCTTCTTGACCTCACTACGGCATTTTATTGATCAAATCTGTGGCTTTACGAAAATTCAAAAAACTGTCCAATTATTTAGTTTTACGCCACCAATCCACTTTTATCCAACCATTATCTCTCTAAGATCATATCTAAAACGATAGTTTCCCATCTACCTCTCATTCTATAGTAAACTTAAGATTATCATGGAAACTTTTAAACACATTAATAATTTTACCATTAAATTCTAAAGTGATATGTTGTAATAATATCAATCCCAACTGTACATTGGCTCAACATGCAGTAAGGTACAAACATAAGTATAAACTTGGAAAACATAACCATTTTGGACAGAGAAACTCTTCCTTTTTTGTAAATTAAGAAATGATACAGATATACAATGACAATAACACATGTATCAAAAAAATTGTTGGGGATAAATTGAACAGTATATATGCTAATTTGATCAATCATATGAAGAAATAGGATTCCCCAAGTCAAAAAAATAAGAATGTTCTATTTGAAATTATATACATATATATATATATATATATATATATATATATATATATATATANNNCGTTAATATAATGTATAATGTAAGTATTATTTACAATGTTGATAAGTAGCATTAGTTATCGTTGTGGTTCTTAATAGGTTTAATTAAGAATGGTTATTGTTATTGGGTCAAGTTTGGAATATACATATGAGACTAAGACTTTCCTAGTTAGGAATCATTAATTGAATTTTAGTACAAATATGTACATAAAAATTTTTGTTTTGTTTTGTGGTTGTATTTACATATTTGGAGTAGTGGTTAGTATTATCAATTGTAGGTTTCATTACGAATGTTAAAATAACCCTAAATTTGTTTCAGTTTTGTATAGCCCTGATGAAGGTAACGTTCGTTACCGAAACTTTCGCACAGTTATAATAAAAGAGTTTGGTCAAATCGCAAGAATTTTGTATGGTAATTTCCAATACTGGTTTTCTTTAGAATTTGTAGGTAAATTTTCACTTCTCAGTTCGATAAATTTTCACTTCTCAGTTCGATAATAAAGTACGTTTTTGATTGTTTGGACAAGTACGAATGAGACTTAGCAAAAAAACCCAAATATTTTGGACAGTTTGTCTCGTTTTTTTTTAAGTTTGTTATTTCTGGAAGTTACAGAATTCATGTTTCAGCATATCATTAAATTTCATTCAAACGGTGTTAAAATTAAGTTCCTACGTATTTCAATAATATTAATTGGTAATTGCTTTGATTGTAGAAAAATATAACGAAATAAATTTTGTGGGAAATGGTTGTCTGGAGGGATTTGAATCTCACTTTTGGTGCGACGTTGGCCAAACGATAATATATTGAATTAATAATATATTAAAATATTAATATATATTGTAGGTATTTAATTTCGTAGAATTAATATAGTGCGATGATTTTATATCTACACGATTAAAATAATTGTACACTACAATTAATGTACCTTTGTTGAGTTCCTCAATGACAAATAATGGTGTAATAGTTAATTGAATGTTTTCTCAAATTCCCTGCTCTTTGATTAATACCAGCACATTTAACATTAATTATTATTGTAAATTAGTATTAGTGTATCATTACGTATACGATAGTCTGTGGATAAATACAAATTAATAAATAATAGCTCTGGGTATGTGAAGTCATTTCACTATTGTAACAGTTTACATTTTCTTCCCGAAATAAGAATAAAAGTTTCCGGTTGAGCTACAATTCGTTGGATCCATTCATCAGTAAATGTGTATCTAACTCAGTTGACTAATGATTCTGTCCGAGACAATTCCTACGTAGTAAATGCATTGTCAATGTCACCACAAGAGAATCTGTCCCCAGAGTCCTCCGTCGGAAACAGATAGCGGGTCACGCATTGCTCTTTCTTCACCCCTCAGACCACTTCCGTGTGCCTCAGAACTCGGACTCACCCCAACAGCCCTTCCCCATCTGCACAGTGGATTACGCATTCTGCTATCACATCACGTACCTTCTACACCACGACGCTACCTCCAACTGCTCCAACAACAACGACCTAAGTGGAAAACAGGGCACGCCCAAGGAGATAGTCTCATAGGTTGTGTCGTTCGAAAGAATACGATGGAGACTGAACAATATCAGCCAGCGATTCGGATATAAAATAGAAATTCACTTCAACACTTGTTGCGTAGCTTTTAACAACATAAAATTCTTAGAGAAAATATTTATTTTTTTGAAATTCAATAGATACAATCCAAATGTTTCATCATATTTGTTAACTTTTGTTATTTTTCCAATAATTTAATAAAGTAGTATGAGAAATAATACATACACCGTGAACAAAATTTTTGTCTGCATTATTTTTCCTTGAAGGTGAAAATAATATTGACTAGTGTTTCATTCATACGAAACAAAACTATTTAAACTAAATGTACTAAATAAAAGGTATTAATAAAATGCAATAAATAAAAGGTTAGTCATTATATTTCTAATAATATTTTATACATAATGTCGGATTCTTCCTAACTAAAACTCCCTGTCTTCCATTCTTGTTCATGTTGTACGTAAGAAAATCGCCTTTGGATTTTATTGACAACTATATATTATACCGCACCTTTTATAATGTTTCACTCATTACACAAAAATATATAGTCGAGATCCTGGTAATGGGTAGAAAATAATCCAATATATTAATATATGTACGCATTTTAGTTTTCAAAGAATTATTTAGCTCTTCATCTATATTGCCACTATAATTCATCGTCACAACGTCTTAATATAAAACGCATACATAATGTTGACTGAATACACCCGGTCATCTCTAATAATGCAGCTCTATATAGCTCAGCATAATATTTAATACTGATTCTCAGTGGCATATATTTTTGCAAAGACATTTCAAATTTTTTATTCCGTAAAATGAGTTAAATATTGTCTGTTATATTTCAATAACTTGTGTTGTTTTTGCAACGGTAAAATTGTATGTCCAAAAATAAGGGAATATATTGAAGATAATAGTTTCTAGTAATTAATTTGCAATTAGTATTGAACAACACTTTGATATAACTAGTTATACCTGCCTATACTTGTATTTGTACTTAGATGTACTTTTTATAATATAGTAATAAAATGGTGATTTCTTACAATGTTACAACTACACCTTAAAACTATAGATGCGACAAATCGATAAAATTCCAAATGAAATTTAATAGTATCGTGAGGGCTTGGTCAATAAAACAATATCTTAATGATTCGCCAACGTTTCGGTTTTTATTTGAAACCTTCTTCAGGGCTAATAACAGAAATAGGTGACTATTACTATCAGGACAATTGAAATTAATTAAACAGAAAATCATACATAATAATACAGACAAACAATAATACAAACAATACAATATTATAGCATACTTACTTATTCTATTATATTATATTATTCTATATATCTATTCTATTATATTACTGCCATTTACGTTACGGCATTACCTTGTGGGGCAATTCCGGTCAGAGTATTCAAACTTGCAGAATTCAGAAGAGGATAGTTCGGATAATTTGTAAATCTCACCCCCGAAACTCTTGTAAACCTTTATTAAAGGAATTAAATATCTTAACACTTCCCTGCATTTATATTTATGAAACAGTCGTGTTTGTTAAGTCCGAATTACTGAAGTGCCACCCTTGCTTTATACGAAACAGTCTCGTTCACGAACACTATACACGCAATAGTAGTAATATTCATCGCCCTAGAGTGTCAACCACTCTTTGCCAAAAGGGACCATACCATTCGGGAATCGTTCTATATAATTCCCTGCCCAAGAATATAAAATATATTATGAAATTGAATCTCTTCAAATCCGCGGTTAAAAACTACCTCCTGCACCAGTGCTTCTACTCTGTAAAATAATTTATTGATTTTAATAAAAGTTAAATCCGTCTTGTACTTTATCACGCCATTGTTGTAGTACTTTTTAAATAACTTATAACAATTTCAAAAACTATTTTCTTGCATGATTGTGTTGTCTTATGGCTCATATTAATTTAGTTTTATGTGTACTCAACTTTGGCACGGTTGTGTACATAAATTCTGTAGCCCCATCCTGGCCCGGGTTTTTCTCCGTTTTTCCTTCGGGTAGAGGCGGATTTCTTATACAGGTTCTCTAGGCTCTGTCTAGGGGCGTGTTTATTGCAACAATAAATCGCGAATTTAGTGGGTTTTTTTCAACTTTTATGATTTTTAAACACTATACTCCGAATTATCTATAGTTCGATAATAACTTGCACATGTAAATTTTTTGCGTTAAATTACAAACATATTGACATTCTATTAGTAATATAACTCGCAGCTAACTTTTTATCTTATCTAGGAATTTTTGCTGAAATTTTTGAATCCGCCTCTGNTTGATCGGAATTGATGGGATGGTCCCTTGCTTGCTTCCGGAGAGTAAATTAGTTTATTGTCCTCCACGTGGTCATACGCAGTTTGTACTGTTTTTTTGACAATAAATTTATTATTAATTTATTATTGATATGATGGTTATTCTATTATCACGATACTGTTCAATTATATTGGACAGTCAAGATCCAGATCATTTCAATTCAAGTACTTTTATGTCAGAAATTAAACCTTTTGTTCCGTGGGTCGGAAATTGGACCACCACATGAACCCTACGTGTCTGCATATCCCGCCAGCTTCCGCTCTCCACCTGACACCCAAGCATTCAACCACGTTCATCCCTTGGGTTCCTTTAACTCCCCCTACATCCTTTGACCGTGTTGTACGTGCCGCGGTCACCTCGTTTGTCCTTCCGTTCGTTCCCTTAACCACGTCGCTTCGGAATGAAGGTTCCCCGCAGCCTTTGTGCTCCGAAGAATGCCTGCTCTCGTGGGACGGCCACGAATATTCACTACTTCTTCTCTCACAACAAAAACCCTCATGTTGGGCATCCGACGATCGATAGGACCTCGTTTATCGCAGAGATTTAACTTCATTGTGGATGTAACGTCTGTGGAGTACACGTCCTTAGAATTCATCTCCACAAACTGCACACAATTTTATCGAACATCATAGCAGAGCTCATATTAAAAGATAAAATCTTCAATATAGATCATGGTTAGTAAAACCTCGTCGCCATCAATTGCAGAAAATTTGCACAAATATTCTGCACTTCTTTGGATGGAATTTAGTGGGTCCTTTTTTTATATTCATAATAATGAGCGAGACTAAATGTCTGCATACACGTGTGACATGTTTTTTGCTAAAAACGAAACTGTCCAAAATAAAAATCTTGTTTTATGCATTAGGATCGACGATACTACCCAGAGAGGTTTATAATATCCAAAATCTACAATTCCTTGGATGATAACTTCTCTAGTAGCCTAAAACTGATCTACTCGTATTATCGAGTTAAAACTAATCAATATCATCCGTGTTCTGCTACTAAATTGTGAGACAAGACATTGGAAACTCAATTAGCTTAAATTATTGATGAATTTCATAAATATTAAGGCATTAGTTTTCTTGGACAGAAATAGTTCATGTGGTAAGCGGTAAGTTGATTTATATTCTTATTTCAATAGTTTATAGCTATCCTTCGATATTCACTCTATTTGCCGTTTTTATCCTTTCCTTGTCTGATATTTTCCTCCTCCCCTTCTTTCTTTTTAAAAAATTCTTGCATCACCTATTACTCCCTTCCATTTCTCCTCTCTTTTCAACCTCCATCTTCTTCTCCTCCTCCTCTTGTCCCTAACAATTGGATGGTGTAACGAAGTTCCCACTCTGCGATCTCCTTCCCCTCAAAATCCTAATCCTTCCGTTGTGGAGCTTCCCCACTTTGAGTCTCAACCCTCCCCACCCTCGCTTCATTTTATTTACGAGCGCCGATGGCCCATCTCAATGGCATACCTTACGACTCGCCTGCAGGGGACAATGAGAATATAATCGCTTCTAGCCGGAGAGGTCGGGACAAACATATCGCGCGAGACCCGAAATTGCCTTTAGGATTCGTTGAAATAGGGCCGTCTATACACGCGGGACTGGGTTCACTCTCCTCCTTCCGACAACACTTCCCGCGAATTATCCACCTACTATTCCTGCCATCGCATTTCCTTGTTTCTGGCTCTCTATTCGGGGAAACTGTTATGCTAATCCCATCGGTGGGAAATTCTCCTCCCCATGGAATCCCTTCATATCAGCATTCTACAGAGGAAAGAAGTCTATTCATGAGGTTAAACCTTAGCAGACACCCCAAATGCGACATGGATGCGTGGATTTTACTTTATCTCAATTTTATATAGTTACCCGCTTCGTACTGTTTTTGAGGACAGTTTATTTTACTACATTAAAATCCTTCCTAATATTACAATTTTGTTATGGAACAGACGAAAAGGGAACGCTGATTTACTTTCTAGTAGTTTTCAAACTAGGAATTATTAAAAAATATTCATTATTACACAACAATATATTTACAATTATTTAATTAGTATCCTAAAATTCTGGAGGATGAAACCTTTATGAAAAATGATTTTGACTCTGAAGAAAAATATTTGTGATTCATATTTATGGACTATTCACTCACGGTGAAATGACACATCTCTCTTTCCATTTAATACCTTTTATTGCATGTTTTAACTTTTGACACTTTTTCATTCTCCAACATAGCGAAGGTTTAAAGAAAGCTGTGTCCATGATATACACTTTTTAAAAGCATGTCATAAGTTTCAAATACAAATTCGGTATGAATTTCTCGCCCATAAGCTCAAGTCACAGAATATATCGGTTAACTGTTCGCTGATGAATAGATCTCTTCGTTGATGGCATCGCACCACTATGCACTCTCTCACTTTTGCCTCTCCTTTCTCTTTCTTCCGCTCCCCTTCCGTATCGACGCCTCAGCCGATAGGATGGTGGCGCCGCTAAACACATTAGCGGAATTGGGGAAAGAATTCCCTAGCATGGGCTTCGGCGTGAGGTCCCCTTACATAACGGCGCCAGCGCTTTACAAGTAGCCCCTTCTGAACCACGTCCACGGGACTTCCGGAGTTATTAGCTGCTACTGCTGCAAGAGAGAGAACATTATCGGTGAATAATTGGAAAGTTCTTTGCCATTATGTTGAAATATAAAAATAAATTCTTGGGATTAGGCAATATGCTTATTCACTTCACCGACGCACAGTGGAGTATTTGAGGTCAAAACCCGGACAAAAAGGAAGAAAATCAAATTTGTTTCACAATATTAAATTATATATCAACGAATATCTGATTAACTGGCGCATCTAACGATGTAAATTTAACGAAAATTGGTTAAATCTGGCGTCTGGTATGGCCGATTGAACGTAAGGTTTGTATGTTTGCAGATGTCCTTAAATTAAAGTTTTAGCGTTTGTAACGTATTAGAAATAAATTTATACTACCCGCATGGTTCGCAGGACTGACTTCAAATTTTACACAGGGATAAATAAAGATATGTTCTTTAGTTGTTTCTATTTCTTATTATGATTGGAATTAAATTAACTGGTTTATAAGGTATTTTTACATGAACAATATTTTACAAAGAAATGTTTTCGGAAGCTTATATTAAACGTAGATTTTCAAATGTGTGTCGGGGCCTGTGGCGCAACTTTGAGACCACTGCGTTAATATATGATGTATATAGAATAGATCTCAAAAGAAAAATTTTGCCCAAAGTTGCCCAACGCTTTTTTATAAATATTTAAAAAAGTATTGCGCTTGAGTACGTTCGTGAAACGTGTTTGCAAATAGTGAAGTTAAACACCAGATTTTTATGAACAACTCTAATAGGGCATTATGTAATTCTTGTTTATACATCTAACTGATTTGGAATATTTTGAGAGCACCCCCCCTCAGTGGGAGGGGGGTGCGCAAATTGAAATAGACCTCTTTTGAGGACGGTGGGATTTGCATTGAGGTGAACTGTCCATAAATCAGAGACAGAAAAGTTTTTATTTTGTGTGATGAGTTTAGATAGCTCGAGGATATTGAAAGAAAAGACATTATTGAGTGTTTAGTGCAACTTGCCCAACATTCACTCATTGTATTAGTCCAGAGTTATCTGCGGGCCCTTCCATTCAACTTCCATTCAACGCCCTTCATTGTCTCTAGGGAGTTCCCTTCGAAAAGAAGTGTCAACAATATTACTACTTCGACAAGGATCGTCTGTTGAAAACATGAAGCACGTTTCGTAGGCGTCAAATAATAAATTCCATAATATCCTAAGAGCGAAGTTATGTCCGGAACAGGGATTCAGTAGTATTACTGAGACTAAAGCCATCGTACTCTACACATATCCCGTGGAGCACTTCCTACGTGTGTACTAAGATTTTAAGTGTTTTGAGATAAATTGAGAAGTTGGTTGTTAAGTGAAATTATTTTTTCTGAAATGAACATTCTAAATAATATTTGAAAACTGTGCAACGACAGCTGGATAGTTTTTTTTCTTTGGTGATTGTGCAACCATTGTCAGGGGAAAGTTCTGAAATTCTTCATCATCATCATCATCATCGATATTTTTTTCCTTATAGACGATAATAGTTTTCATGACCGAACAATTTCAGCTATCTCTCAATACAATCTATAAGCAATCTACAGAACAAGAATGAAAAAGTCCTGAGTTCCAAAGAATCAGATTAACTCCTAGATCAACATATTTTAATACATAATATAAATACAGCTATTATAACTTTTCTCTTCTTTACTTTAGTTAAATCATTCTATATCATTTTTAGTACATTAAAATTGCAATTAATTTTTCTAAATTGAATTTTATAAAATATATATTTGTAAATCTTTGTATACAATAAAAAATGTCCATGAAAATATGTCAATGTACTCGAACATACAATTATAAACACAGTTTTTGCCAATAAATATGCTATAAAGTTATTATTACTTTTGACTGAAGAGAACTTGAAAAATTATTTTGTCCGAGTTTCAAGGGTAAATACTCCAGAGTGCGACGCGATGTTCCGACAGCGAACGCTATCTTCCTCAGGGTTTAGAAAATATTACAAAACCAATCCAAGTTACTCGATTACATAAACATCGGTATACTAACACCCTGCTCAACACAACCCAGAACCACTACTTACAATACTATATTTATCTCCACACAACTAAATAATCAAATCTATTTTAATAATACATCAATTAAATCAAATAGTTAAAAACACACTATGAAACTATCACCTTCAATTCAACGTCGAAACGTCGGTCTACTTGTAAAAACGAAACAATTTATTTTTAAATTATCGATGAATGTTACAAAAGACGTGTGACTAAACATAGACGGCAATGAGATACGACCTGGAGTATTTCTATTAGGACTTTTACGAAAGAAAATTATTTCTTAATTAAAAGTGTAATCAAAACGAGTACAACTTCTACTCTGCCAAACTCAATTTTTTGTTCATATTTTAAGTTCCAATATGCTAAGCTATAAAAAATAGAGAAAATTTCAGGAAATTTACAAAATACGTTGTGTACAAGCCAAATGACACAAGATACAAATGTGATTTCACAACTCTCTGAGGCGATACTCATGTGTTGGAAATATGAATGAAGTATGTCATGGAAGTTAAAATACATTTCTAAGAGAGAATATAGAATCATTCTCACAATTGACAAAACTAAACCCAGATGACTCAAATAAAGTTCGAAAATATATCGGTAGATATTCAGTTACTGGTAAGAATTTCGGAAATCATATAACAAATTGTTTTATCACTGAATTATAAAACTGTGATAAATTTGATTGTTATCAGTAACATCATGCCCCATATTTTAGATTCAAATCAAGTGTGTCGCGGTCCATAAAAAACCAACAAAAGTGAAAATATGTAAACGATAAAACACAATAATATGGAGTAATGTAAATTTAAGTAGACTAAATTTTATAACGCACACAACTTCTTACAACTAAAATAATTTCAAACAAAGTAAGAATTATGTTGGTTGTATTAATGCATGATATAAAAACTTAGTGGTGAATTTTATTGAAGTATGTGAGCTGCAAAAAATTACCAAAAAGAGAATTTCTCACTTTCAGACACGAGTGAGGCACCAGTATTTTGAGAACGAGCAATAATAAAGTAATCCTCATGGACTAATTTAGCAAGAGAAAGTTCATCATTTTCTATTTAATCATTACCATACATGATATGGTTCCGATGTAGATTCGGAATATAACAAGAGTTTGCTGGTTGATTTCCAACAAAATCGATAATCATCATGGATGCAATTAGGCAGCACAAAAAACCACAACTATCCACTGTAAATGAAATTCTGACTAAGCTCCATATAGCAGTTGAAGCCCTGCAAAAGATATAGCCATCGAACGAGGCAGCGATCGTCAATCTCTCTGACGCTTAATGAACATGAGATTTAATTTGATTCGCAACCACCCACATGGCGCAATTGAAAGTCTACTCAACATCCATATAACTCCTGGTGTTATAATTAATTACATTTTCATCTGTGATTTAATAACAATCTCTACAGATTAAATACTGCGACATAGTATCTTTTGTTGATCAATGAGCACAACCTTAAGTTATAATTGAAAAAATAACAAGATTTCCGTTTGTCGAAAAACCGTCATACCGCTAAATGTCAATATCAAATAAATCGTCTACGTTAAAAACAAAGCTTCATACGCACGCTAACCTAAAATATTTTCACAATACCATCTCAACATATAATACATGTATCTTCAATCTGTAAGATCTTCAAATAAAACAATATTAAAATAAACAAAAATTTTCGTATCATTTCAATTTTGCAACATAATAAGCTAGTTTGTTATGGAATTACATACTTTTCGTTCCATCATGAAAACAAAGGTGTCCAGAACTGACATAATTCCAAATCATTGAGAGATCACTTGTTGTATACATTATGCGTGGCTGAACATAGGAACACCAATACAAGGAGGTACCAACTATGTCAATTTAGATTAATTTTTAACATTATATTTCCATTCAAATAATGGTATTGTTTCTACAATACCAGAAAGCATAACAAGCATATTTAAACGCACATTTGGAGAGACAGTTGAATAGTAATTTGACACGCAGATCGCTGAATTTCGGAAAAGCTGCAACTCAGTGTGCGCCAAGCTTCATTGACGCCGAGCCACAGTCTGAGCTGGCAATTAAGGGTACGATACGCGCGCGTTCTCTCTACGGCCAAAGAAGAGAGCGCTATGACGGCAAGGAAACTTATTGTCTAAGCAAACAATGGGGAATAAATGACTTCCGTCGACGTAGCACTTGCGAGCAACTTGGGGGAAAATTGAGTAAAGGAGAGGATGAATAAACTGCAAACGAGCAAGTGGAAGAAAGAGAGTACCAAAAGTTTCAAAGGTCAATTCATGCGAGCGATACTCTGCAATTAAAGAGAACGGAAGAGGGAGAGGAAATTGAGTAGAAGAAAAATTAATGAGATGCTTAACTCGACACATGCGTCTTTCACGGGGTGTTGCGCTGTAATTGAGAAAGATACGATGAGAATAAACAACTCATGGCGAAAATAAGAAACTTTTAATCTAATGTAATGCTTTCAGCTTCATTAAGGTTCTAGCATGAGAGGAACTTTTCGCCTCAAGTTAATTCTTTAAAGTATTCTAATAAAGTACGTGGATGCAATTTATGAGTATTTATATACTACATGGAAACTTTACTTAAGAGTTTGGGGTAAAACACAGTTTTAGAGTATCTCCCAAAGAAACCACTTTAAGGGAAATGTTAATCAAATTTCAAATCCCAGGTGAAGTAGACTTGAACATATTCTGTAATGATCATACCTGATAAAAAGGTAGGATAATAATGTATTCAACTAGACTAAAAGAACCCTCATTTGGTGTCCTAGAACATAATTATATTGGGGAGAGGACAATACGAAACGTGACGATGATCTTTCACTGCCACTGATGCTGGATTGGGGCAACGATTTCTCTGATTCATGTGCAGAGATATGAAGACGGATTCTTACATACGTCAGTGCGTCACAATGTGAGGTTCGACACTCTGCCCAGACACTCGTAATCTTTTCAACCTAGTATTCGATCTCACGCTGAGAGAACTAAAAACTCCGAGACTTCAACATCTATTATTATAGCACACAACCGGTCAGCGTTTTCCACGATATGAGGATCTCCTCCACCTACATGTCACTGAAGCAACTAATCATATGTCAAAATTCAAAAAGTACAGCACACCCTTCACTTCAATATCTCCTCTGTACAACTCACTACATTCCACGACGTTCCAAGCTCACGAGCTATCCCCCAAATTGCTATGCCCCACTCCACCCTTCGTAGCAACTCAACCTTGAAGACGTTTACCCCACCTTCCCTGTGGGTAACCATCGCGGCAGGGTCACACAAAATCAAAAAAGCCTCGCTCATCTCTGATTTTGATAAAATATAATAGGGAGGTAGGCTTCATATAAGGAGACTAAGACTTCATATAGACTAAGGTGAGCGTCAAGATAATTCAAACGTTTTCTGCACAGTGGTTTTTGAGCATTTAGTGGGATATTAGATAAGCTGTAAATTCCAAACGGGTTGAAATATTGCAATAAAAAATGAATTTAATTAATACGCTAACAACCAACTAAATTTTATCAAAATCTGAGATAATGAGGTTTAGACCCTGCGTAAATATAACTGGAATGATCCCTGTGCGAATGAATTCATTAAATAGGGAGAAAATGCTTGCGATGGATGCCCTGCGCTCCATACTGAAGAAAATCCTACGTGTTCCCGAGAGAGTCACCGAACAACACATTTACGGTTCTTGGAAAGCAGGAGCGATGAGATCAACGAGTTGAGAAGTTTCTCCTCTCCAAATGTATGTGAAGTACGGAAGTGTCCCGGCAACTCTACATCAGTGTTGCTTCGACCAAAACATTTGGTACGATGAAAGAGGACCGATCTACTCTACTAGAGATGGTCAAGGCAGCCAAGGCAATGTCTTGAATTACACCAAATAAAATGAGGGCACCTTCAATTTATCTCTTTTTTAACATCAACTTGGATAAAACACGGATGATTGGTATTTGCGTAAAAAACATAAAACAAATATATTTTTGTCTTGCCAACCTCGCATTTGTTTATGAAAGAATATTTTCGACCGCACAGCAGTCATCTTCAGTATCCACAAGCGCAAATACAACTGAAGATGCTATATTACAAGATATTTTACTGTCACTTATTTGAGGTACGTCTAATTTAGACGAAGATCTTTTTCTATAGGATAAAAACTATGAACATACTTAAATTATGTAAGTAAGATGGCATTCTAACACTTAAAAATGTATACAAAAGATTAAAGCTTTCATGCGTGAGTAAAGAACTTGGGGAAGTGAGGTTTTATGCCAGTTTGTAACAACATTGTGATTGTAGATCTAAAACGAGCTAAATGGGAACGTACTACGTACTGAAGAGGAAATATCGGAATTTGACAGCAATGTCAATCAATCAATGGGTTGAGATAATACAGCATAATTACCTTAGAGCTTTTTCAAAATGGTGACAATGAACATTTTCGCTTCTATTGTTTGGGTACCTTTACATCATTTTGACCTCGTTTGAAAATGCATAATATTGGATAGTTGGCAGCTTATTGATGGGAACATGAAGATCAATAAATTGAAAATTTTGTATAGTTGCATCAATTTTTACTTTTTATAATAATTAAAGCAAGAGCTTTTTTTAGACGTATTCAACATCTTCAGGGTGTTCAGAAGAATAAATTTGAGAAATATTCTTCTGAATAAAAAATCTTGAAGCTGCTGACTATGCCAAAGAAAAAATTATCGCTTTAATTATGATAAATAACAAAGATTGATGAAAGTATACAATATTTTCAATTTATTGTAAATACATAAAAACGATGAATTTTTCTTTATACATGCTTGAGCTTACAATAATCTTTTATCATTTTTGTAACCGTTGATCTGAATACTTGACAATACTACCAAATTCCTAGTTTTTATTAGAATTCCATTAGTTTAAATGAAGTGCGAAATGAAAAATGACACTTTCTTTCCTTCTTAAGGAATTGCAAAGATGTCGGTTGCTATCCCCAAGATGACAGATGAATGTAGAACGTGAAATACAAACGAGAGGAAATGGAAGCTCCGCAACTTACGAGGAGTAATTTACAACAGGTTTTTATCGTTCACCATTACGCCCCAGTGTGTAACATTACCTCCTTCTAAACCCTCGCATCCGACCACTCCTATTATTATGAAAGAGTTGTAATATTGTCTTATTACATTAGGACACTAATTTTTCCAATTTTGTTTACATATTTTATGGATTCCAAAGAATGTGAACCTTGATTTTTTACACGTATGAAATAGTCAAAGCATCCAGAAGCAAAAAGGGACGATATATGTTCACATGCAGTAAGAACTATCGAGCCTCTATGTCCTATTTGATGAATAATAGTAATACTTGTTATGAATTTTGGAGTGGTAGAGAAATGAACCCGATACATGTTGTCTATGGATAGTGAAGGAAATTGGGATTTACGAAATATTATTGGCACAAAAATATCAAAATAGCAGCACTGTCGCCTGCTAGTAAACTAGCAAATAATTGTCCAATCACTTTGTTTCCATACTTCATGATACAGTAAAACCTCTTTCATCCGACATTTCGGAATTTGGTGTGTACCGGTTTAGAGATTTTACCGGACTACAGAGGTTTCCCTGAAGACGGGGATTAACGGGGAAAAACAATGGACGGTCACGAATATTAGCAAATGTCAAGACGTGAGATGAAAATTTATACAAAACGTATCTTTTTAATAAATTAACGATCAGTGCAGAAAATTCCAGACCATAAAACATTCCAGATTCGGTATAAAGTGCCGGGTTAAAGTTTTTAGTAATACGATAATCTGAACGCGTTATGTATTAGAAACGGAAAATCCGTGGTTGCACATTGCATGTTTTTTAATGTTAGCCTACATCATAGTGTCCAAGAACATTTTGTTATTTGTGGTCCTTTTGTATTTCTTTCTCATCATCATACTAAATCTCATTTCTCCACCTGAAAACTCCCGTCGTGTCGTTTGAAGGAAGGTTGGTCCGTTGTGATACCCTCGTAAACCTCGACGCGTCAGTCCGTAAGTACCGTCTTCAGATTCCCAGCATCACCTCGCCCGCCCCCGTTGGCAGCCATCGTCATTGCTTTCAACACAGACTCCGAGACGTCTCGACGCGCTGATCCGCAAATATATTGATTCTTTTGTTGCCTTCCCATACACGAGGATTTCCTACGCCACGGCAATACGACGGCGAAGGCGACATTGTGGCTTAGGACGCGACGAGAAGCGTGTCGTTCGCCATACAAAGAGAGAATGCTAGCGTCAGCAGCGAATAGGATAGAAAGGTTTAGCTCGACACTGAATATAGGTAGGAATTGAAGAGAATACGTGAATCGGGAACAGAGAGGATAACAATGCTTTAAGTAATAATCTTCTCAATGGGTGAAAATCATGATTTACTACTTCTTAAAATAAAATATTAGTTACATGATATTTTTGTTACGATTGTGTACATTATCTCTGAAGTGTCATCACAACCTGCGTTTTTCTCATTTCCCAAGGTTACTTCGATCAAACTGCAGAAGTAGAATACAAATTTATTGTGCAATATTTTACATTATTTAGCTTGAATAATTTTATGTAATTATTGAACATGTATAGTTTATTCGTTTTATCAAACAAGCAGGATTTCTAATCTTAGAAAAGAGTAACTGCCAGAATAACAAGCCTGAACAGTCCCTTTAGGATTCTAAAACAGAAGAGTTGAGTGACGTTAGAACGAAGAGGATGGCATGTAACCAACATCACGCACCGACTGGTTTAATCTCAGGGATAACCCCAGTAGTCAGACTAGGCCTGGGAGTCGGCAGAAGAAAAATTAAAAACTGATATGCGAGTAAAAATCCTTCATGTTTTCACTGGCAAGGCATCAACGGCCGACTAGCCAGACATTTGTGAAAGAAAATATGACAAAAATGATATGGAAGAGTACGGGAAACTGTCGAGATTAACTCTAGAGAAAGTAAAAGACCAAAACAGACTCACTAAAGAATTCTTGGAAGTCAAAAGAAAGGCACAAATGCCTTCTAGAAATTATGCGCAAATATTAATAGTAGTTTATTAGGCTAAACTACAAATAAAAATCTATAATATTCAAACTATAATTCAAAGATAAGACCACAGAATAGTGAGTATAATCATTTAAGTGTTTTCATTATTGTAAGTTTTTAATGAATTTAACCACAGATTTTTGTAATCACAATATTTTGGGTATATGGTTACGCAGAAAAACAATAGGAGCCGTGTGAAATAAGTACATCTAAAACAGAGATGAAAGTAATTAAAGAAATAGAGAAAACTGGTGATTAACATAGGGAAAAAAAGAATGGATTCAAAGGTATAAACAGAATGTAAAAAACATTTCATCCGAACGCCACAGATAAAATACATATTGCGAATAAATTCAATGAGTTAACAATACATTATAAATGGTAAATATAAATTTTTAAATATAATGGTACAAAAACAAGAAATTTCCAAAATATGAAATAAGCAGGGTTACGAAACGAAACGTTGGTGCGCACGGCCAAAATAGTGACAGCGGGAGAGATGACCTACAAACATGTAAGTCACGAAACCAAGTCAGTGTTAGAGTTTGGAAGATTAAGAAGCAAGACGACGACGAGGCAAGAGGAATTACGAAAATACGTACAGCGTCCTGTTTCATGGAACGACGAGAACACACTGAAGAACTCCCTCGCGAGGTAAAGGGATGCTGCTGTTTTCGCTAAAACATCTGTTACGTTTCGCTGGACCTGAGATTTTAACAAACTTTTTAAAATTTCAACGAATTTTAATGAACCAACATACGAACAATGAACTTTCTCGAGTTAGCAGTTACAGTTTAGTTAGGGAGGTCAATGTATGCCCAACGCACTGTGGCCAGTGTTTGAACTATTGTACTTCCCTAAGAATGATGATAAGAGAATTTTGTGGTGAATGGCAGGGAAAACTGGAGTATCCCGGGAAAATCTTCCGCGAACCCCGATTCGTCCACCACCGCGAAACCTACTTGGATGAAACAAGGTTTGAACCAGCGTCATCAGACGTAGAGGCGAGTACTCTAGGGTCGGGTTAGCAACTCTTAGAATGATATTTACAAAATTTTGGAACTTGGGAACAAAATATAAGACATGCATTATAATATACGAAGGTCATACCTCCTTCTTTTTCGTCGAGAACAGTTAACTGCTGATTTTAACTTTGTGCAAACTCCAAACCCAGTTATTTATTGCCAGGCAGTTAGTTGTGTGACAGTTCTTGTGAAATCAATTCGTAGAATAAAAACTGGCTACAAGCAGTTCATATAGTAATCCAAATTAACAATTATAACTTAGATTTCATCAAGTTTACTTCATAATTTAAAAAGTAGAAGAATTATCAGAATGTTGAAACTAAAAATCAAATTATATTGCTACTTTATTTCTATTGATTTTCGTAGGATTCATAGATTTTTTTGAAAGTATGCTTAGTGTAAAATCAGGTGTTTTATCTCAGTTAATAACTTTAATCTTAAAGAAACACAATTAACAAGCAAACTCTTATTAATTTAAGACTAAAATTTGCATTATACCAATTCTCATTTCTTCAGTTTTAACACTGATGATTCCAAAAAACATTTCCATGACCTAACCTTCTGCCACACACAGGCTTTAAATGCCATCGACCACCAACGCGTTGGAACTCCCATTCTTCCTGCCATTGCAAGTTTCCCTCTCCACCCTTGGGACCATAAACTTCTCCAGTTTCTGGTCCCAAGGTTTGTATAGCTCATACCACTCCCTTTTCATATTGCTCCTCCTGAACTGCACCTTCCAATTCTCGATTTCATCTTCGTCCAACTTTCAAACTTATCTCGCATCGACTCATTTTTACCAGAAGTTCCACTAAATTGCCCAGCATTATTCCTCTTCGCGTTCACATTCAAGAATCTTTAGACTCAAACAATTTTAAAGAAGTTACATAAATTGTGTATTCGTCTCTGGAACCCTAGTTTTCGTCTGAGCATCATCATTAACAGCTTTCCTCATCGTCCAATGATACCTCTGTGAACTCCTCAGGGTGATCTCCTTTGTACGTTCGCAGAGTCGTGTTGATGCTTCACTTCAGCGTACGAAACTCCCAGTGCAAAAAGAACCATCCAAGTCCCTAACTACTAAGGGCTCACGTGCGCGACGTGCTAATTTATATATAAACGTTGAGATCAAAGTTTCATGGAGGTACTTTTCCACCTGCGACGAGCGCAACTTCATCACGAATGTCTTTGGGATCCTGTCCGCGTAGTTACGACATTCTCACGCCGACAGCTCTTTCTCTCTCTCTCTCTCTCTCTCTCTTTCTCTTTCCCTACCTACCCAGTACATACAAACATACTCCTAAGAACACTCCAGTAGTATGGGTAGCATCTGATGTGCTACAACAGCGCCTCTCAAACATTTTCGAATCGCCAACCCCATTCCCAAAGATCTCAGTTTTTCAATCCCCTAACTAATAATATGGACATTTTTAATTTCTGTAGACATTTGTAACTTCAAGTAAGTGTACAACTCATTCGTTAGCTTTACGTGAAAAATCACGAGACGATTACACTGGTGAGATTTTACGATTCTAATGGCATTAAAATAAGATACGGTTTCAGAAAACTGTAAGGAAAACCATGGTCTAGGACCATCCATCTTTCAGGCCTAAACAATTAAAACTAATGTAATTATCATCACAATTACTTTACTGAACTTTCAACATTGGTCTGATTGACACATAAGAAGGTAAATTCACATTTTATGTTGACACAACATTAACAGTTTAATTTTTCTCAATTTACTTTTCGATCATTAAACTCTCAGGTAAAACAGAAGTAGTTTGATTTTATTGTTGGAAATGTAATATTTAGTATCTGTAATTTCTCCATATTCAAATAAACAAAAAATTAATTTAGAATTTAGTGATAGATTAGTCTTTTATCGTCCGAGGCGGTACTGAACATTCCCATAGAGAGGACTGAATTTTAGAAATTAAAGCAAAAACATATAAAATCAAACTGAAATTGCAATTAATCATGTTTTTGACCCATATGCATTTTAAAAAAAAAAGAACACGTAAATCTTTAAACCGGTCCGTACGAATAATAAGACTTAGTATTAGTTTGTAGACCTCATTTACATTTTCCGTGCTTGTGTAACATAGGAAAACCTAATTTAGAATTCATGACTGGTAATTTCTGTGAAACAATTAAAAATTCCGAATTCTTCCCAGGTGTTCTCTGAATCAGTAGTATATTTTTTCCATAGTCTGAGTCATTTATAGCACCACGTACTAACCCGATTAACTCAAGCCTTTATCTCTCGTATCTTATCACAATATCTCCAACAACAGCAATTATAGCCTCGTAGTTTCCTCTAGGAGCGATTTCACCATCTATTAGTTATTTCTATTCCTAGACTCACTTCCTCGCACCCTCCTTCCTTCTCCTACTTTCAATAGTGCTTAAAATCTAGTCCTCTTACTGTACCACTGCCGTAACAAGAGTCCCCACCTGTCTTACCTATTCACAGAGCCCCTCGCTCCATCCTCCCGACCATCTCCTACGAACTAACCAGGGCTCTTAGCAGGGCAACCGCGTACCGAAGATAAATAATAGCTTTTTCATGACGTCACTGGAAATGGCCAGTGTTCGATCCCTCACGGCGTCCGTCGCTGACTCAGACCCATCTCGTGTCCGAAACTCACCGCACTGAGTGGTCCAAGTAAAACGACGTACTTCTATACAGTAATGGAACTTTCTTCACGATATCTCTCTGTGGAATGTTTATTTTAATGTAGAATGTGAATTGTTAACAAGAAATGAAGGATTGATAGTAACCTGTGTAATTAATGCAAAGAGGAAAGTTGAAAAGAAAATGAATGATAGGTTGAGAAATTATCCCATATCGTTGAGTTTTAGAAATACTGTACATGTTAAAAATTCCGTAACTTTTTTGTATATTCCATCAATATATAATTAATGATTACATTTGTAATTATTATTTCACAAAATAAAGTAAAACGAGTAAATATTTATTATGAAACATTTTATTCATACTTTTAATATATGGAATTATCCGTTGTCAAATTCTGAAAATAAAGGAAGCACAGGTTTATTCAATGATTAATATATTTGGGCAAATAACTCTAGGGAATTGCTTATACGTTTTTTCTAGACTACTTCAGGAAATGTTAGAGACGTTTTTATGTAAGTTTAAGATAAACGGTAAATTTGGAGAAACTTCGTAATAGCCCTAGACAAGGTAACAAATAATTCGTAGATTTAAACGGGAGGATGTCTCGAAGCTATTTGCAGAATGGCATAGAAATAAACCGGGAGTGGGAACTAAATTTACGCAATATCTTTCCGATGCAACTCAAGTTTTACTTCATTTAACCTGAAAAGAAAAACGTACAAAAATTTTCTTACGAAATAACGATTAATGCAATTAGTTTCTTCAGATACTTATAGAAAACCAAGCCCAAGCTCAGTAAAAATAGATCCAATAAAAAATACATACTTTTTCTAACGGCAAGAATACACGATCAAATTAACTGGACGTGAAATTCATCACGTTTGACGCTATGCTGAGAAATGTATCCAACTCACAAACTTGACGTGCCAAGTTTGTACAAATAAGTTTCAAGAGAATGAACATCTTAATACAAGATATCGTTTACGTCCTTAAGTTTCGTGATACATTTTATTAATCTTTCAAGAAAAACACACACAGAACGTCGGTCGCTCTTCGAAGAGCCCCTCTAAACCTCACAGAGGCCAGAGCTGGGCTTCATGCTCCCCCCAAGGCCGCCCGCGCACAATTCTCTACGGCCCATTCAGACGACGCAGAAGTAGCCCCACCGCGGTGCTTTAAGTGGCGTGATGGGCTCGCGGAATTAGCGCGGCGCGTTCGGCACTTGTCTGAGATACAGACGCGGAGCAACGGCCGTCAGACCGCGCGGCGGAACAGGGAACTTGCGCTCGGTGTATTTCGGGATTCGCTTCCAGTAATACACCGCGAAGGAATATCTATATAAAATTATTACTAGATGAACCCGAGCAAATATTTTGCAGAAATATTTTTAAAAAAGTAAATGATTTTCAATCTATCAAACAGCCCTAAAAGGTTTTATTGCAATTATCTACAATGTGACAAACACAGCTTTCCTCAGATAAGGTAGAATGAGCGTACCAGGCGTCAGTCAATGACATAACCATCTACGAAACTTTCAATAACGTTATTCATTTTACATATATAGTCATTATAAAAATAATTCATGGATTAGGATGTATTGTAAACTGCGAATATTTAATTCAAACATTAAAATTGAAACATTATTTGAAAAAGGTCACTTTCAATGCTCAAATATAGTGCACAATGACTATTGTTTCATAGTTATAGTATATTTTGATTTAAATGTTCATTTTTTCTACATTACGTTTACATCATTAAACATTATTTGCATTAATTACATTTTGTGTATTCTTGTTCAAATTATTTTTGTGGCATCTTACTGTAGATTTATTGTCTTTATGATGTTTATGAGTCTTGCCATTATCGTTCAGTTCTATAGTATTTAATAATGTTGTTAAATTCGTTCGGACGTAGTAAAAAACAAAATTTAAAACTCAAGAAAATTTAATTTAGAAGTTTCGCGGAAGTGTCGAATGTTATGGAGGATGTACGAGCATCAATATTTGTGTCTTATTTTGAAAGAACAAATTTTACGTTTCATAGTGAATATGAGAAATGAATTGATTATGTTTCCAGATTTTCAATTTTTCAGTTTACGAATTACTATTTATTTTCGCGAGTAATTTCTAGATAATCAAATGTTTTTATTTATTTATTTATTTACATTCCTTTTAGCATAATAATACTTTTACTACTCTTAAAGGCAACTAGAAATTCATTAAGAGTAAATTCCCAGGTAAAATATGCACAGTCCACAGCAATCCAAGGCTTATCCCATAGCAAATAGACCCTCGGCACCAACAAAATAATAAATATAATGCAAACTGCACATTTAAACTGTAAGTAAATAAAACACATTTTGAATATGAAAATTGACAATTTACCATTATTCGGTGATGAATAAACATTTTCATTGATATTTTACAATATTGTACATATTTCATTCAAATAGTTTCCACTATATGTCATAGAATGTTGCAACAATTAATTAAATAGGATAGATAAACCTATTACTCGTGGAATTGAATACATTTATAATTCCATTACTATTGAAATACGTGTCACTTTATATTACTCAATACTGTTCCCTTTAATTTTCACGCGACAATGTTAATATGAGGATGGATTGTAGGGTTGTCAGGAGTGATAATTGTGGGGCCGCTGGTATGGAATAGATTTGGAAATTCTGGAATAAAGTCAGTCCTCGTGCGTACGAGAATGGAATCGAACCTACGCTCTGTTACTCCACAGCAAATAAAGAACAAAGACGTTATCACTATCCTATTGAAGTCAGTGAAGTTATAACAACCACTCCATATAGCTCGAAAACGTACCCACAGAATTAAACTGTTAAGATTTGCCACTTCCTCCTGTTTAAAGTGGATGTATCAATTCGGGCGCAGGACAGCCATCCTCATGTTAAAATCGTCTCGGGTGAAGCTGAATAGCTCCCGACCCTCCGATGGTAATAATACGACGTGCCCCTACTCCTGTACACTGCTATCTCAAACAAAAATGTTCTTATTTCCCATTCGTATTCTCCATTAGTTCAAATAATTATTGTTTTCGTTCCTTTATTTATTTGCTAAGTCGTACAACTTTGCAGTCATTAGTTTACTATTTCATAGGAGATAGATTATTTTTCAAAAGTGATTTTCTTACTACTGTTTTCGAAGACGAAGATTTGGTATGGATGGTAATAAAGCCAATTTCGCACTGCAAGACACTAATAAAAGACTTGAGAAATTGATACCGCAGATTAGTTGCCATCTTACGGTATATGAACTGAATTTTCAGAACATATGTATGCTTTCCAACCTCTAATACCAACATACGTTTTAACTGCTCTTAGGAGACACCCGCGACTCACACTTTGGTTCGGGTGATAAGTGAATTGTGCATATAGCTTATTGTACTTCGTTCTAATTTCATAGTTCCGACATGAATAATACACGTGATGATAGAAGGGTTTCACAGACTAATATCTTTTATAATTCAATTTCTTTATAAAACATACTTTTCTGCGTTCATAGAAAATACCGCAATTAACAATCTGTTTTAATGACAGTGAATGTAACCCTATCACTCCAAATAATGCATTCATTGCGTAAGTGGGGGAAAACTATTAGAAAGCATCGTCTCCTAAAGAGTTCAGTAATAATGATAACTTGTGCGCTATTCGAGGGTAAAACTGTACGACGGTCACGTTACGTCGAGTTACCTTACGTGACTGTTCGAATTAAAAGGGGGAAGCCAGAGAATTTCCCCCTTCTGACTTTATTTACTTCTACGTTTTATATTTATTTCCAACCAGGAAAAGTACCCATCTCTCGTTATCGTCACTAAATTATGAAAATTAAGCATTGATTTCAACTTATGAGCCAGCAATATTTCATTTTTAAGAATTATTCAGAAACTTTTCTAGTAATTGGTCGCGCAAATTTGTTGTGCCTCTCAGAACCGTTAGAGTGATAAAATTCTAAAGATTAATAAAAATAACATGTGGAAAAGGACATGTTCGCTCGTCGTCTGAGCCAATGACCCACTCGGCATTGTTTCAATTGTCTCCGGGGCTGTCTTCTTTATGAAATATTGCCAGCTCTCAACACAGAAGCTGAAGGCTTTGCCAAATTCCCAACGATTTTTTAAAGTACTGTATTCAAATATGAACAGGCAAGTTTAAAAGCCCCCTATACCATTTTTTATTCGAATACTGGTTACGTCAGGTTAACATGACAAAATGAACGAATTATACTAAATTCAGTTTTTTTCAATTATTCCTTAATTACATAAAAATAGGACGAATTAATAGTTTCCAGTTAAAACCAACTTAAAAATATACAAATATACAAAACAATTAACTTCATTATTTTACAAAATACAGCATGTTTTGTAATCATTTCAATTCTCGTAATTGTCACAATAGAAACTGTGATGTTCTGAATAGAGTTTACGTGACTCCCTCAACCCCATTCCGAATATAAAAATAATTTCGTTGATGTAGATCCTGGTGTGTCTGCATTTCGGAACAAACTCCCTCATGACGTATGCGCAAAGTCTGTAGACGACGCCCCGGACATCAAAGAAACCAGCACGACCCTCCAAGCGGGCCCCCTCTATTATGCAATGGAACTCTAGGACCGCGCCCTGTTTGCGCGGAACAAAGCACGCTGTTGAGGAGAGCCCTGAACAACGAGAGGCAGACGGCAACGCACAGGCAGGCGGCCATGATCGTACTTTCAGGAGGCTTTTGTTGCTAAATCCCACTAAGCGTACAAAACATCTCTCGCTTTTTTCTCTAATGAAGATTCGGCATTTGTCACACTGTAGAGAAGTTATATTAAAAATTGTACGGTGCCTTTTACTTCCCCTATTATCTGGCATCGCGAGAACTTGTTTTTTATATTATGCAAAATTTTCAACGAATAGCGTTAACTATGCATATTTAAATAATATTTTTTTCCATGAATAAATAATGAAACAAGGTTAATTAATTATGTAAGTAAAATGCCTTAAAATATAAAGAAATACCTTAAAATGTCATAAAGTATTTTGCAAACGTCCCTTCCCACTTATCGTGTCATCGTATATTTTGAAACAAAGACATTCAAAAAGTTAAAAGAGTGTTTTTTACTAGAATTAATATTAAATAGAAAGCAACTTTTAATATAACATAACGATTTTAGTTCATTTATTTCTACATTATCATTTATATTTGTTTTTTCATTTATTTTAGCCTCTGTCAATTGTGACAACCCTGCCTTCAACATTATTATTACAGAGTTCTTTATCATTTATAGAATGATACAAGGTGAGGTCTGCTTTGTCATAATCCTGTAATGCGCCAAACACTTTTTCGCTTGCTTAGCAAGCATCATCAGTGCTAAAAACAAATATAAAAATACAGGATCAAAATGCCTATAGGAATGTATTGCCTATTGGAACATTTTACAACCATATTATTACTTTTATTAAAATTACCTTTTTAATACGACTTAAAATTTTGGGTAACCATACACGAAAATAAAAATTATATAAAATTTCGTTATTTTTTCACAAGACTTACATTTCTAATTAGCATTATTGAAAGTGCCTTGTGATCATTTTATACTCAAAATAAATTTTAATTTAAAATAAACAAGCAAACAATTAAAAGATAATCATGTAAATGAAATCATATTTGCATGAGTAATTTACAAATGTTCACGTCACTAATTTACATGATTTAGTAATATAACAATAATAACGCAACAACTTACCTTTCCTTTGCTTGAGAACTTTATAACAAAACCATCTATCAAATAATAACAAGTAATAAACTTCTCTGAAAACTACCGTATCCCCATATCAACACCTGAATCACGTTATATATATATATATATATATATATATATATATATATATATATATATATATATATATATATATNAATATTTTTCGTCTGTTGCTAAACAATGACCATCAATGCATATGTTTCAAAATATTTTCTTATAGTTTAATTTAACAATATTAATTGGTGGAATAACATAACAAAAACACAATATTTACACGTATTTACAAGTTTCGTTTTTTGCTAAAATTACTATGAACAAAATTTATTGAGTTAAAATCCTGATCAATACCTAGCTCATAAACTCTAGAAACAAAAACTGCTATCGGTAAACGAGTTTCAGAGGGTCAAAACAAATTACACTCATAATTTAACATTAAACCAGTACTAAAATTTCACCACTAGATAGATTACGTCAACTTATTCTCACTCCACACGATAAATTACGTCAACTTATTCAGTGTCGATTATGACTCGCCAGGTAGTGGGGATTGGGGTGTGGTTCATGGGATAGGGTGCGAGGGGAGTATGAGTAGGAGCGGATAGGTGTCGCTTGGCGTTCTAGGACTAATAATTCTATGACTTCGCTGTCTGAACCTTTGTTGCTGACAAACTTATAAAGTAAACTTGTTACTAACGAAGTATTTCTTACCTAGTTTTAAACGTACGTTAACTGTGTTTACAAGTGTTATTTTATTAATATGTGGTCAAGTTCTTTCTCAGATAAGCTGTTCATTCGTGTACATACGACACAGGAAGAGATTTAGAGAAACTTTGTCAGTGTGTGAATTAATAATGACGTCTGTGAAACTGAAAGATTAAGAGGAACATATTACAGAAACGTATTATGTAAAGAAACTACTTATTTTACTATGTATTTTACTATAGGTTGTCGTTATTTTTGCTTAGTTGTTATTGTTATACAGTTTGGAAAGACATTGTTGATAAAATTGTTATATTTCTAACAATACATAAAAATCAATAAAAGAAATAAAACGATCACTTTCTATGCTATATCTTCCATAAACTGTACAAATAAATGTTTTCAAAATACCAAATTTTTCATTACGTAATGCAGAATCAAACGAGAAAGACTGGACCGTCCGCACGTACTTGTTACTGACAAGTGTGAAAATACTGCACTTGTTACTAACAAGTTAGAGAATTCCTTGGGAAACGATTGTAACTTGTTGCAAACAATTTTGTGCTTTTGTGAAACGGGTCCCAGATCTGACACAAGGTAGAAAGCTAAGATAATAGTATGTTAATAGTATCAAGGTCTAACAACAAATTAAAACAAATATCATGAAGTGAAATGATGTTTCCGTACTCTCAAATATTTACAGAGGCTCCAGTATTCAGCCCTTCAGAGCTTCAGAAAAAAATCACATTTTCAGCGAACAATCATAAAGAGTACTAAGCACTTAGATGTGCCTCAAATTCATTCACCTTACCCATGCAGATCGTGCGAAAGAACAATGCAAAATGTAGAGGGTTTATGGCTAAATTTTTTGAAATAGTTTTTGAAACCATAAAAATATACAAGGATCGACACTCATAGTACTGATCAATCACCGAGTCTAGGCGTTCGTCCGGAACCTAGCGCGATAAAGAGGACAGATAAGCATGTGGGTTTGTGGCAGTTGTTACTCATTAGCATGGGACTTAGAGTTTTGGATTAAAACATTCATCAGATCGCAAACGTATGAATTTTCTCAAGATTCTCTGCAAATACCACAACACACCACCCACCACAAAACATATTATAACAAAACATTCCAGCATCCCCAACATAATGCTTAGATGTAATAACTAAACTTACTATCTTTTCGACATAAAAAAACATGACTTATTTTGAATGAAAGATACAGAAGATTTATTTCTATTACACGAAAAACGTGTTTTATTTACATTCTCTTCATGTGTTTGCATACGACATTTCATGGTGCAAAAATTACTGCAAAGAATGTTGAGTTGATAAGTCAACAAGCGATACCAGGATAACACAAAGGTAGATTATTAAGATAATAGTGGCGTCTATCTAAGCACATATTTCCCAATGGACAATACCCCCCGAGAGCTGCAATTATATCTTCGTCAGCTAGCTCTTTGTTCCAACTTGAACTAAAAAGATCTTCAATTTTTATTGCTATGCAAAGAATTATCCCAGAAAGAAGAAAATGTATATTTAGGATTCAAAAGCAAATGGGAATGGATTCTAATATTTGCTTGCTTTTCTTCATCATACATTGAAAAAATTATGAGTTATTTCGTGTTAATTTGCCCGTTATTGTAATATTCTACCTCCGCTTATACCACGCAAGAGAGGAGTTGTGATCATACTCTCTCTTTTAAAAGGGTCCCCTTTTTTTAGGAATAAGTATAACCGTAACTCCATACTTTGTTCTCTGTTTGTTATTTGCAAATGAAACCACAATATCAGTATACCGTTCCATTATTATTTTCATAGGCGTAAGCATGAATGGTGACAAGAATACAATCATATCTCTCAAGTAATTTCTGTCGAAAATACAATAATATCAGTTTCTTTCACGGTATCGCAGTTTATAATTCGTCGACAAGGATGAACCATGCAGTACAGTGCTTGCTTAAAAGATGAATTCTGTGGGCCTAACTCCGTTGACCCAAGTCGAGTTTATCATGCTAAACTTAACCGAGTGAAGTCTTTTCTGGGTACTAACGTTCTAATCAACATTTCATTATCTCTCCTTCTTTCATTTGTTTATCCGCATCTCGTATGCTTCTTCCTGGAAACACCCAAAGGTAAACGCGCGACTGGGAAAATCGACCGTGGAACGCTTTCACTGCGCATTCTCCATGCAATCGAGCCGAAATAAAGAAATCGGTCAAATCGCTTCCACTTTTAAGCCGCCCGTACATGGATCACTTGGTACTCGATGCGTGTGCAACTCTTAGTCATTACCTCCCACGTCGACTTCCTAAGAACATGCTTCTCACCTCTCTGGAACAAAAACAACTGCATAAACCATAAATAACGAGAGAGATTGAACGTTAATTAGATAAAATAGGTAGTAGGATAATATACGATTATTTTGTGCCTGAATTCTTCCGCGCAGCATAGAAAATTGAGTGACAACAATTTACTAGTTACGAGCATTGTAATAGGGTTTCAGTAACACGTGTTGAGATTAAGTTTCCGCTATTACCAACATAACCGATTTATTCTGTTTGGTATTCATTGAGGATACCTGGAAGGTAGAGGAAAGAAAGAGGACAGTGGAGATCGAGTGCTACGAGGACCAGCAAAGACCAAACAGCGAATGGTCTTGCGAACCAAGTAAAGAGAAGACATATGGGAGAAAGAAAATGCGAGAGATGGGAATATGACAATTGAGGGAACATGATTTATTCGTTTCGAACCCCTTTCACAATTTTCTTTTTTTTTTTTTTTTCATCAGAGGCTTTAGAAATCGTTTTCATCCTGCATACCAACATTCAATTTTTTTTGTGTTATCATCCATACGTCCGTCTGGTTTCTAATCTGTCAGCCGTCACTATTGATTTGCCATCTTTTCAATTTTCGTATATTTATATTTTAAATTTCGGTTTCCCTTACATAGCACCCTGCTATTATTTTCACCTCTCAAATATCTCTCAATTAGCAGTAATTTTGAGTAATGTGTTGATGAACTATAATAATTTTTTAAACAAAATAAGTAGGACTTTTCTTCGTCGTGGAACGGATAAGGTTGATACCATTCCGAGGTCATTCTCGATTAATGAACTACAAAAAAATATTGACGAATCAATTATTAAAGGTGTTTCTGTCCGCGAATTCTCTCAACACCATTACAGTAGGAAGATAATACTACCACAGAAAACTTTTGTGAAATTAACTATCCAACAGTTTCCAGTCAGACGTAGCTTATACAACACTATTCTTTGTCACACTGTTATTAGAACAAATACGTTTCCTATTATTTCGAAAAGTTACGGGATTATAGTCTTTCAGCTATAAGTTATTCTTGTAGATCTTATACAATTAAGAACTGCCTCATGGAATATTTTAATCAAATCTTGATCATTGAAGTGGTTTATTTCAAGTATACAAATGGCTTTTAACGATTAAAAAAGTATTCATTTAATTATAACAACATTAATTAATTATAATTAAAACAACAGAACTATT
Source organism: Laupala kohalensis (assembly GCA_002313205.1). Taxonomy (NCBI): domain Eukaryota; kingdom Metazoa; phylum Arthropoda; class Insecta; order Orthoptera; family Trigonidiidae; genus Laupala; species Laupala kohalensis. The sequence goes on from NNCF01127796.1 coordinate 523,994, forward strand.
GTTTTATTATAATTGTGTAAAAAAGAGTTATTTAGGCTATTGAGTTTTCTCTCTCATTTTTACACAATGGTAAAGATATTAAATACATTCACTGTAAAAAATAGCAGTTACAAACTGTTTATGATGACGTGGAGAACAATAACCTAAATTATCCTCCGGAAGCAAGCAAGGGACCATCCGATCAATTCCGATCAAGGGCCTTACGGCACAGAAGAATTTAACATTTCAGCACACTCCTAACATAAAAATAATTCGGTTTGTGTCATAACATTAACATAATACCAACAAATTTGTATTGAATAAAACACAATCTAGTTATCTCAAAAGTAGGTATTATTGTCAAAATATAGATCATTCGGAAAGTATTCTTTATAAATCGTAAGTATTTAAGTTCGAGATTTATTATTTCATTAAATACCAACATTAGACAAGAGCCTAGCGAGTCTATATAAGAATCCACCTTATTTGTATTATTATGAATGTCTTGTACCTATTATTATATCTACTCTTATTTGTATCGCAATGAAAGAAACATTCTACAAGCTTTTAGTCCTCAGACTGATATGTTAGAAAGAGATTAGGTTTGTGGCACAGTGTGACCGGGATGGCTGGTCGGCTGCAAGAGACAGGGTGATGGGCGCATCAGCGCGCGTGGCGTGTGCGTACGTGCTCTGCGACGCCTGTCAGAGGATCCGAAAACATTTCACAGCGATTGCCCGATCGCGGCACAGCGCAGCGGTCGTCAGTCCGTTGGCGCGTCTCTCTAATCCTGCCTCGTCGCCCTACGTCACTCAACTCGAAGCTTCGTGGCTGGTTGCGGTGCAGAGAGGTGGTGTTTTGCGGTCGCCGAGGGCTAGTCGACCGACTGGCTGGCTGGCTGGCTTTGACTCGACAGCTGCGAGAGTTTAAACCTCCACTTCTGCAATGCCAACACCTTCTCCAGCATCCTTTTACAACATTTCCATCGGTAATCGACAATTTCGTCCGCACCCTTCGTTCGTGGAATTTTGTTTTTAGGAACGATACCTAATAGTTTAGATCTGCGCTGTTCATATGGCAGCTCGCAAAACTTCTTTACGGCCCGCGAGTTAAAATATATTTTACACCAAATTTTTCATCAAATGTCGGGGGGTACAAATCGGTGTTGCCAGAATTAATATTTGACGTGACTTGTCCGGTGAGAGAAAATATAAAATTTTGTTCGAAATTACCCCATCATTGAAAACATTATGAAAACATTTTATTGTACTAAATATTTAAAAAACCTTTTTAAATAATGAAATTTACCACTTCATTTCTCCGAATGGAAGAAATATAAATTTTTTAACGAGAATTAAAATATCGCAAATAAATGAATATGATCCATTAGATATATTCGTCTGGCTTTATTTTGTCAAACATCATCCCCTGCACGTCCAATCAAACGAAAGTGTACAGTAAAAAGGCCCGCAGGCTAAGATAGTTGGACAGCACTGGTTTACATACAACTTCTATAGCATTCCTTTAATGACGAACAGCAGATAATTTTGTACTGGAATAAAATAATGTTCACAATACAATAATCCGTACTTATGTAACAGCACATTTTCATAGCATCAAAACATATAGAAAATGTAATATGTTCACGTAACAATGTTTTCCTGTTCCGTTAACGTCACACATCTTTCCAATTTATGGGAATTTTACACAATTGCATGTAATATAGAGGATACCGAAAATTCTACAAACATTATTCCGTATATTTGAAGTAATTATATTTTTAATAAACATTTCTTTCTGCACACACTTTAAATTACAGCTAATATTTTAATGAACAAAAAAAAACAATGTACAAATTTATATAATCAATTTTGAAGTTATTATGACAAGCGACTTAGTGATTGAAGCAAAGTAAGTCTTTTCAGCCGGTCGAATAAAAAATACTACACATTCCAGCTACATAACATCACCCTTTACAATCTCGAAAAAATGGAATATGTTATAATCAAGAATATGTCCAAGTGAGAAGCTGTTGTGCAAACTCAAATGAAAGTGAATGATGTACAACAATTTAATTTCGTGCGTCACAAGAATTCCTAAGGTTTGGCATAATAACTCTCTTGCATCAATGTCATTTTTCTCAAGAACATAATTACTTTCCAGGTCAAGTATTTGTAAAACCACAATTTCTTGGAGATGCTCAGTTTGATTCTGTTGGATTTCAACAGAAATGAGAATTTCTGATGACTCTTGTCTAGCAAATTCATGTTAACCTCAGGATCAAATTGAGTGTATCGGATATCGACACCTCCAGGGCAACTCAACAAACCGAATAATACGAACATTTTCAAGCTTTGACACCCCGTACCGAAGTACGTGCGATTAAACTAAGCTGAGAGACACTGTCCTTATTGGTTGACTAACGCCGGAACTACTCGTAATTAGAGTACGATGCTCTGCAGCACCAGAATTTGTTTCACACCTTGTCAAAAAACGAGTTTCAGTGTAGCTTTTTGGTCAAACTATCGTCATACCCCGTCTATTACAACTCAATTTTGAAGTGAATGTGGAAATGTCGAAGCGTACTCCACGTTCAACGTGGCAGTTTGAAGTAAAAAATATACATCTTTCATACAAAAAAAAATTAGGCAATAGATGGACGCTGAGCACCTCTATTACCTATTGATAAGTAACATCCTCTCATGCGCGTAGAAACCTGTCCAAGACATTTTCTTCTCATGGAAACGTCCCGATACAGTTCTCTACTCACGAAATTCAGATGGATAAAACCGACACATAGCTAACTGCCTTTTTCTAATTGATAATTACTAACATGCCATTTCGAAGTATGTCAGAAAATATTGGTGCAATGAACTAAAATTTTCCAGAATATACGAAGAGTTTATCCTTGGAGTCATTGACCAATACAATAAAAATGCAATTTTTATTTTGAAAAGGCACTTTTAATTTCAAAACGGCAATTGAACTGGTGACACCAAGGGGAATTTGGGAAAAGATGGGACGAGTGGTCGCGACACAGGTATAAATAGGATTAGGTATTGAAGAAACTAATGTTCTTATTTCCCAATTTCAAAACATTTTATTGAATACCATCTAACTTCATATATTATTAAACCATTCTACTTGTCTTTTCAGTAAATTTCTGTTACAGGATAATGTTTAACGGACATTTACTAAGAGACATTAGCCAAAAGTTAATAAGGCGTGTCAATGATTCGGAAGAGAGGGTTAAATTTTTCACAGTAATCTGGGCATGCAACTCTTCCTCCATACATGTCTTGAGAAATCTTTAAGAAGTCATGATAATTAAAAATAAGTTGACGATTCAATGACAAAAAACCTTTTAAAAACTATAGAATTTGGTATGTTTNATAATAATAATTTGGTATGTTTTTTTCAACTCTTCCAGTGAAGGTACGTCAGAATTCTGATGTGCACTGTACCATAAACCAGCTCGAATAACCCCTCTCGTAAAATTGGCGCTTAAAAGTTTTAATTAACNTAGAATTTGGTATGTTTTTTTCAACTCTTCCAGTAAGGGTACGTCAGAATTCTGATGTGCACTGTACCATAAACCAGCTCGAATAACCCCTCTCGTAAAATTGGCGCTTAAAAGTTTTAATTAACTAAAGCTTTTCATTAAATTTCTGTAGGTGTTCTGTCGCGTTCCACCTATTCTAACTCGTCTGTCACAGTCGTGCCGCATCTGGAAGAAGTTTGGTTACATCTGTCGCAATGGAATATCTGAAAGCATTACGAGTACACATATACGCCTCGAGGAAACAGCATAGGATTACTTCGAAGGAAAATTTTACAAGTGAAGAAAACGAGAAATTAATAAGAAAACATCTTTCCAAACACTTAAAGGTTAACCTCAGCATATAGAAAATGGTTCCACGTGGAATGGAATGTGTGTTTCAATATAAACACATTCCCTGGTATGTTTTGTAAATGAGATGCCGATGTATCGTGCTATCTAATTATCACTCACTCTGTCCTAAATTATTTTCAGTTACGAGATAAAGACTCAGTCTTAATGGAGTTGTAGTAAAGAAATATTTTGATGTGAAAAACTGCAAATGCGTTGTGTTTCGATACTAATTCTTCTACTGAGATAAATTTAAAATATTTTTCTCAATTGGGACCTTGATGCTGTACAGAAACAAGAAGAAAATTACTTTAATTTATCAATTCAGACATTTCTTATATTAATGTAAAATTATATTCAAGTAGCATCGTACGCTTACATTACTGACTCCCAATATTTGTTCTATTTTTATCCTCTTCATACGAACAAACTTCTATATACACGTCACGTGCATATTCTTCTTTCTCCTAGGACTTGAGCAACTTCAGCGCTGTTACTTTCAACTCCTCCTCCTCCTCCAACCCTCCAATGAACACGCAGACACTTTTTAAGAGGAAGGAAAGTGGATGCGTTTTCTAGAAACGAAACCTTTACTACGAAAAAGAGGATTTCTATTCTAGCCTAAGGCTAAAAGTGCATAAAAAGTGAGTCATCAGTGATCGGGTAATACTGGACAGGAAGTAAGGTACGTCTAAACGTAACTATATGACGGCCGGTCGATTTTCCTTCTCAGATATGCTGTACGTTCCCTTCCACAGTGCCGAAGGTCATGCAAACTAGAAGGATTAACGTAATGAATCAAAAGATCGGCGCCAAAGAGTCCCTTTCCTGCAGTTTGTGTCTACGTGATCCTCATGCGTCTAATCTTCCATTCCAATGATGTCACTGTCATGCACTGCAACATCAAAAGTTAAGGAGTTATAAGTCTGCAGTGTTATCTAAAATGCTCCCTTTCTCTTTACAAGTACTTGTGACATTTTCACACAGACTGAACATACCAAAACGTCTCTCCAATATATTTAAAAATAATATCTTCATATATATATATATATATATATATATATATATATATATATATATATATATATATATATATATATATA
>NNCF01127796.1:529590-558968 GCA_002313205.1 Laupala kohalensis
GGGGGGGGGGTGAGAGTGATTTGGTGACACAAACAATCCACCACTTTCAAATTTTGTTTATTTGCCATATTGTATATCGGTAAAGCTACCATTATGAAATGGATGGAGATACCCTCACAAAAGTATATGGAATTCAATTACATTTTTTTGGAAAACCAACCGTTCTTTTTCGATTCTACACATATTTTACCGCATTGCAAAACAAATTTAAGTATAGGGTTTAGTCAGTTGAAACTGTTTATTACTTCTCACAGTGAGCTTCGAAATATTTATTCCAAACTGAGGTAGATACAGGGACTAATTTAAAGGGTGTGTAAATTTCCCCCGTCGTTTCGCAAATAGTCACCGTCACTCCCACCGAACTCCTGTCAGCGACACCACTACCTCCATAGAATTCGCACACGTAGAGGTGCAATCAGTGGCGCTTGTAATCCAAACAAATTGCGCGTCCAGTGAGCAGGCGGATGAGGACAGCCGGGTGAAGAGTAGCTACCATCGGACAGCGTGATAGAAAGTACCCTAAAATGGATGCGATGTTATTCCACGAAAAAAGTAAGAGATGATGATATATGATAGATGAATTTTATAAACGAAAAGTGGCATGTTTCAATATATTATATTGGAGCATTATCTTTCACTATGAATGTCAATCAATAAGGGTGTGCTTCGAAGTTCAAAAATGAGACCCAGTCTTTGCACTGTAGGCAACAATCTCTCATTCATCTTCTTTGAAAAAAATGTTTTTTAATAAAAACATTTTCTGCGAATTTTCCACAAAGGCATTGGAAAACAATTTATTTTTTTCTGAATTGTATTTTAAGAGGTTAAAAAAGTGAATCAAATGTTATAATGACCATTATAAGAGGACATAAGTACAACATTAGAAAAGAAGAGAAAACGTAGGTAAGAGTAAAACAAAAAGTGATAAAATACAATAAATTAAAACAGGATATCTGGAATCTTAGGCAAAGGAGTTAAAGGGTGAAGTATACAAGTAATTCTGATATACCATTCAGTTATTTTAAAAATTGAGCTGTTTCCGTTTCAAACAAAAATTGTCTTTATCTATTATACGTTATTAAAAGATAATTAATGAAATGCGACAAAAATGTTAGAGAAGCTTGATAGAGATGCGAAATTGACATAATGAATAAAGTAAAGACGAAATTTAAAAAATCTAATTGTTAAAATCACTTTAAAAAAATCTAATAACATTTGTTAATTATTAAAACCAAAAGATCTTCTCCAGCTAATTGAATACGAGACACACTAAAAGGGTGCCACTTATTTTAATTTCATATACCTGGGTGTAAAATATTTCACTCTCCCCAAATTATTATAATCAGCCAATTTTCTAACCACTTAACGCACTCCTGAACTAATGGCAACGATGCACTCTAAAAAAGTATCCCAAAATCTCTTGGAATTTCAGGTAAATTTATTGCTAAGAATAGCGTCGACATAGGGAATATCTGAGGTTCGTTTTTAGAATCTCATCTGCAAATCTGCTGCCATTTCTGACCAGAAAGTACGAAAGAGAATATTTGTTTGAATACTTCTACTTCTTCTTCAAACAGACTCATTGATCCCTGTGTGGAACTGAGTTCTCATTGTTTACACTTGCATTAAAAAAATGTATGTGCAAACAATTTATTAAGAAAAGAAGGTTGCCTGAACGTTTCGAGGTATAATGAATATTTCTATAATAGTTTGTCCTCATCGGTTAGATACATGAGATCAATTGTGCGTTGAGAGATAACCTAACCACAATTATCAGTTCCATGGTCAAAAATCAGTTCGTTATTTTGTACACCAAATAGTAGTACAAATACTGATTTTATTTACAAACTTTTAATCACTTTCCTTTCAAACAATTCACTGTACTCAGTGAAATTTGAAAAAAGAAATGGTTCGCATAATTCTAATTAATGTTCTAATTACCTACCAAATCAAAAAAAAAAAAAAAAAACAGAACAGGCGAGTACAAATTGAATTTTCAAGAAAACATTAAAACGTGTCTGTTTAATCACAAGTAGACGGTGGTTACTTCCATTTAACGGATTTGTTTAACCTGATCGAAATGTTGGAATGACGGACAACGAATATGTCGTATCTACGATGAGGTAAACTACACCGAACTAGGGCACTAACTTGCAAGCATCGGATTCGAAATGAGTTTACTCTATTACCATAGAGTGTGTTCCATCAACGTAACGTTCGATGACGTTATCCTCACACACTGTGTGCTTGAGCTCTTCGTTCTTGCAACTGGTGTATCATCCTCCAAACATGCGGTGACCTATACGCGGAACAGTGGAGCAAAACGTTCATCACAACACGACTAACTTAAAAGAAAAATGCAGGTTGGTGAAGACGGGGAAGAATAGTTGAAGATGGAATTGTAAACACCTCTGATACTCCCGGGTTCGATTACGGTTCCTCGCAATTTTTGTCCGGCCGCAGTTATTAAAAGAAAAATCATTTTACTAATAGCAGATAGTAAACGATCGTCAAGCAATTATGTCTTCCAGTATTAAATTTTTTAATGAAATTATTAAGAGGCAAATACCAATTCAGTATACAATGAAGCGAAAGAAAAAAACTGCATTATACATAAGTATGGGTAATGCATACGAAGAAGAGCGGAAAATTGAATTATTTATCTTTATATAAATTCCTTCTTAGATTCTATAAAACTCTGAAAATTAACTCAATGTTCGTTCTGCAGTGAACGAGATATTGTTGGAGAATTATACATCTTTCAGGAATATTTTATGATCCCAAAAATACTATTGGTGCGTTGATATTTAAAACCTCTCCTCGACAGATAAATAGGTTTATGTTCCACGAGTAAAACAAATGGAAAAGAAAGTTATTGAATTACGGAGCTTTTATTCCTAACAGTAACTAGAAATATCCTTACGAATTAATTTCAGAAATAGAAAATCATTCCATTAAATATCCTTGGTAGCTAACATAATTTCTGGATGTGTCCATATATAGTGTGTTCCATAGATAGCCGAAATTACATATTACCTGCCGAAATTACGTTAATTTGTCACTATTGGCGCAATTAAGTAATTTGAATGTAGGATTATTCCCCTATTTAATGTTGATATTATCACTTTATTACTTCATTAATCAAGGAATCTTCACGCATTATTCCTTTGTGTTCCATGAGCTATAAAGTCATTGTAAAAAATAGAAACTCCATGAATAAAATAACTTGTTTACACGTGATCCTTCGATCCATAGTGTAGCCACTTCGTATATTTTCGATACGTTTTAAAAGATTTCGCGCAATGTAGAGGACTGGAATCTGAAAATAAGTATTCAACGTGTAATGCTAGTTTCATTTAAGTGCATATAAGTGGTGCATGTCATAAAACGATTAATGTGTAAGGTTACACGAGTTACCCTGTGGACTAGTGAACACTAGCTTTTCGTTAGGTTGGAAATATTCACAGCGACCTTGTTATATAATGATTACAATATATTATACATTATTATTACGTATATGTAGAAAAGTTGCACTAATTAGTGTGATTTTAGAAAAGTGTGTTTGTCTATTTTCTGGATTCCAGTGAAACGACAGACTCATGTCTTGATGAAGTGGTGTTCGTTAATATTCTTATCTATATTTTTTACTACATTGTGTTCTGGATAACCGGATATGTGTCGCAGACTAACCTGTGGTATGTGCAGTCTGTGATATAACAGTGTGATATGTGCAGTAATTCGCAAGGATTTGTTTTTTTTGGTTCTTTGAGCTGTGTGTGTCACAAGTCATTGACAACTTGATACTTAGAAAAAAATTGTGGATTGTTGATATGGCTACAAAAAGTTAAAATGTGTTCTTTGTTGTAGATTAATTTTGATTCGGTGTTCTCTTCGCTCAGTTTCTTTAGTTACATACGTGTGAGAAAAGTTTTTATTGTTGTTGTTTGTTTTTAATGGGGTTTTAGGGCTCGTCAACATCGAGGTCATTAGAGCCCATGCAGGTAGGGGAAAATGCAAATTCGCACCATAGAGAAGAGGCATAGTGACTCTTCCCCGTGTGTGGAACTCGTTGGATATTTCGACCATACCCACTAAAAAAACCCTCCTGAATTCAACAAATATCTAAATACAAAGATGAAAGAAAATAAAAGAAAACGGAATGCCAATACATTATATCACAAAAAAGGTAAACAATTTCTGAATATTATATTTTCTAATTACAGAAACAAAGGATGAAAGGAAAGAAGACAGGAAATATGAAAAAGGAATGCAAATTTTTAACTCGCCCGAAAAAATGTGGAAGGAGCCCCGATCTACTCATAAAATTCAATAGTTTATTAACATTAACCGTTTCATTTCCGAGAATTGTTGGTAAATCTGCAGCAAGGCCAATTCGTCTCCGTAAACTCGAGTATTTTCCGCAATTAGTTAGTACGTGACGCACTGTCAAAGAACAGCTACACTCCTCACAAACGGGTTCATCATCAAGTAGTAAGAGATACCTATGAGCGAGAGGACAATGTCCTATGCGCAGGCGGGTCAGCAAGACCTCGTCGCGCCGGGCTGGCCTACAAGAACTGCTCCATGACTTAACGGGGTATTTGATAAGTCGGAGCTTATTCCTTTCAATAGCTAACCACTCGTTGTTCCATTCACTCAGAATCCTTATCTTGACGGAATTTAGGAGATTTAGTTTTGGAATCGTGGAGAAATCCGCGCGATTCTTGAGGCATGTCGTCTTTGCGGAATCCTCTGCTTCCTCATTTCCTCTTATACCCACGTGTCCGGGAACCCAGCAAAACATTATGTTCTTTCCATCACTTTGGAGTGAGAAAAGTTCATCCTGGATGTTCTGGATCAGCTTATCAGCTGGATACATGTTCTGGATTGCTTGAAGGGCACTCAACGAATCAGAACAAATCAGGAAATGTGATCCGCCGGAGCACCTTGTTGATCGCAATGCTCTTAATATGGCGTAGCACTCAGCAGTGTAAACACTGCACAAGTCGCCTAGACGGTACCCCATCGGTAAACACGGGGATACGGACCCCGTGTTTGTCGAGGATTTGGTGAAAGTATATCCTCAACATCGGAGCTGGAGTGTTCTTTTTGTCATGATGCAGAAGATCGAAATTAATTTTCGGCTTGTGCAAAGCCCAAGGAGAAGACTTACTAAAACCTTGGTGTAAAACATTAGGTGTGCGTATATTTAAGGTTTCCAAAATTTGTTTGGAGCGATATCCAAAAGGTTTGGTTGCTCTCAGTCTGTTGTTGTAGAAACGGATGGAAGAAGAGGATGGATGAAAAACCGCGTTGTGCACCAGATTGTCGGGTAAAGTTTGCAAGTGGCAAAAGTGTCGTAGCATGAGGATTTGCCGCCGGAGGGAAAGAGATGGTTCGCCACTCTCGACATACAAACTCGGAATGGGACTAGTGCGGTAGGCTCCCGTTACTAGTCGAATTCCTGCATGGTGGACACTATCCAACTTCTTTAAATAGCTTGCACGAGCAGAGCTATATACAACGCAGCCATAATCGAGCCGAGATCTTATGAATGCTCGATAAAACTGGTGCAGGGAGTAGCGATCAGCGCCCCATTCCCTGCTACTCAGGCACTTTAATAAATTCAGAGACTTTAATGTTCTTGCTCATAGGTCTGTCAGATGTTCAATCCAATTCAGTCTCTGATCGAAGATTAGACCTAAGAATTTTACAAAAGGGTAGAATTTTAGAACGTTGTTCCCCAGGGTGAGGTGTGGTTCTGCCAGAGGCTTGGTCTCCTACTGAAAAGAACACAACGTGTTTTCTCAGCAGAGAAACGAAAACCTGTCGTTTTCGACCAATGGTATAATCTATTGATGACGAGTTGGATTTGTCGCTCCGCACCTGTGACACTCTGTGATGAACAAAAGATAGCAGTCTTCGACAAAAAGAGAGTGTAGGACAGGATTCTTTACAACAGACGTTATGCTGTTTATGACCACTGCAAATAAGGTCACACTCAAGACTGAGCCCTGAGGAACACCGTTCTCTTGGAGAAGGAGATCCGAGGTGTCTCTTCCAATTCTATAGCGGAAGGAACGTTGATCCAAAAAGGACAAGAGCATCAGGGGAAGTCGTCCTCTAAATCCACAGGCACAGAGTTGTTGTAAAATGCTATGACGCCAAGTAGTATCGTGAGCCTTCTCGATGTCAAAGAATATTCCGATGAGATGTTGTCTTCGGACGAAAGCATCTTGAATTGCTGATTCCAGGAAAAGTAAGTTGTCCAGGGTGGAATGGAACGTCCTGAAACCACACTGAGATCGACTCAGCAAGACATGCCGTTTAAGATACCAGACGAGACGTCGGTTGATAATTCTCTCCAGAGTTTTACCGACGCAACTCCGTCAAGGCAATGCTTCGATAATTACTAATGTTCGTTTTGTCCTAATGCTGGTTTTAGTAACGGGATAAGCGTTGTTTCCTTCCACGAATTAGGGAATACTCCCTCGGACCATGAAAGATTAAAGATATCCAGAAGGTAGTCTTTTGATTCAAGACTAAGTTGTCTCAGCATTTCATAATGAATGGAATCAGGGTCAGGAGCAGTGTCGTGTACTGTCGCTAGAGCTGACTCAAGTTCCCACATAGAGAAGGAAGAGTTGTAGGGTTCCCAGTTGGTGGAACGAAAGTCAAAAGATATGCTCTCTGCTGTATCCTTTTTTCTCACGAAATCAGGATCGCAGTTTGCTGTAGATGTTAGGTCAGCAAAGTATTCAGCCATCACTGTAGCCATCTCTCTGTTGTTGGTGAGAACCTGACCCTGATAATTCAGTCCAGATATTGGGACTCGAGAATACCTCCCAGATATCTTTCGGATTGACTCCCATACTTTAGTGGACGATGTTGTTCTCTTAATGGTGCTTTAAAACTCTTTCCAGGAGGTGGATCTGGTTTCTTTGATAGTTCTGCGCGCTTTTGCTCTAGCAATCCGATATGCGGTGAGGTTTTCTGGAGATGGACTAGCCTTAAATTTCCGTAATGCTCTTCGCCTTGCCCGAATGGCGGAGCGACGTGCGTCGTTCCACCACGGGACATGAGGTCTTCGCGGAAAAATAGATGTTTTCGGAATGGATTCTTCAGCGGCGTGATGAATCACCTGGGTCAAATGGTCGACCCTCTGTTGGACACTACCCGTTTCTCTGAAGACAGACAGAGAACGGTAGAGTGTCCAATTTGCCTTTCTGAGAATCCATTTCCGTGGGTTGCATTCGGGAACAGTTGCACGTTCCTGCGAGGACAACCAGATAGGATGATGGTCGCTACCATGCAAATCATCTTCTTCCTTCCATTGAAAGATATCAGCAACTTCAGGAGAGCAAATTGACAGGTCTATAGCAGTCCAAGACCCGGTGGCAAACGCAAAGTGGGTGATCTCCCAGGTGTTCAGTAGACATAAATCTTCTAGCTCTAAGATACAATTCAGCAGTCATCCCCTGGGGCAATCGTTCGACGAGCCCACAGTACACTGTAGGCGTTGAAATCTCCGAGGAGGAGGAATGGTCGAGGGAGCTGGTGAATTACATTCTTGAGGGAAGTCTCCGCGAAATCTCGTGTCGGAGGAAGATAAATTGAAAACACGGTCATGGCTGGCACGCTCTGAATTTTGACTGCTACAGCCAGAATTTGAGTTTGTAGGAGAACAGGTGATCAGAGTATTGTGTTTCTAACAATCACGGCAACACCACCTCTTGCTCGATCTCCCGTGGTGTCGTCATATCTGAAGCTGCTGTATCCTCGCAGAAAGGGTGAGTGTTCTGGTGTATGGTGTGTCTCTTGAAGGCAGATACATATCGGATTATGACGCGCTAAGAGTTGTAACTCTTCACGTTGAGTTCTATTGCCATGAAGGTTCCACTGAAGTATGGAAGCCATTACTGTTTGGAACCTCCGGGGTCAGGTTCGTGAATGTGTAGTTCCGCGTCACTGTCGGAAAATACACGTTCTGATTCCGAGGAAGAAAGCACAGAGACGTTCTTTTTACGTCTGTGCGATTTTTTGCTTGGTGTTGTACTTGATGATTTCAAAAATTGAACAGGGTTCAAGGGTTTAGCCCTAGAACCCTGCTTTGTCTTTGTGTCTTTCTTGCAGTAGGTTTAGTACTACTTGGTTTTTTTGTAGTAGATGGACGCGCTGTTGGTGTTGCTTTAGGTTTCTCGGGAAGGGCTGAGTCATTTCTCTTTCCGCATTTGCACTGACATGTGCACGACGTTGTCGTAGACACGTCAGTAAAATCGGCCTGAACAGATACTGTTTTCATCTGCTTTGGAGTCTTGGCTGCGGCGGAGTAACTGGTAGAAAATTAAGGGTGTAAAGCCCTGTATTTCTTCCGCGCTTCACCGTACGGGATCTTCTCCGTGGTTTTTATTTCCTGCACTTTCTTTTCTTCAAGAAAGGCGACACACTCCCTGCTCCATACCGTGGCTGCCTGTGCAATTAATGCACTTTACAGGCCCTGGGCATGAGACGCCGGGTTCGTGTGCCTCCTTTCCGCACTTTCCACAGGTATCATGTCCCATACACGATGTTGTCGTGTGTCCAAACCTCTGACACTTATAACAGCGCAGAGGATTTGGTATAAAGGGACGGACTGGCCGGTTCAGCCATCCAGCCTTCAGTTTCTTTGGTAATTTAGGACAGTTAAATGTCACGATGAAGGAACTGGTCTTCTCCAGAACACCATTTACCTTCCTCATGATCTGACTGACCTCAACTAGGTGGTCAGCCTCCCATTCTACAACAAGTTCTTCTGTTGCCATATTCATAATGTCCCTGCAACTTACGACCCTTTTGCTGCAATTAAGCGCTGCATGGAGCTCGCACGTCACAGGGAACTCTCCCAACAAGGTACATTTTAAAAGTGCCAACGCTTGCTTGTTGGTGTTGGTTTCCAACAGCACTGACCCATTACGCAACCTTTTAATTGATTTCAGCTTTCCAACTAAATCCTTTCCCTGCAATCCTTTGTAAATACAGAACGGGGATACTTTTTCAAGTGTCCCGTCTATTCGTGTCATAACAATAAAAACATTTTCATGTGAAATGTTCTGTTTCTTGTCCTTATTTGTTCCTGAAGCAGGAGGGCTGTTAACCCTCGGCCGCTTCGAAGACCCTGACGCGTAATACTTACCTTGCGGCTCGCTCACTCCGCAAGGCAGGGAAAAACAGGAATCGATCATTTTGTCTCACGAGTGCGGAGGAAATAAATGTCCGGTGACGTGGAGCTCCCGCATCACGCCACTAAGCCTTGCTCAACTGAGGTGCGGCAGTTGCCCCAGAGGTTGTCTGCTAGCGAGTGTTTGTCCTCAACACCCATTCACCTCATCGGTGCGTAACACACCTTGAGGTTGAGGGTTTTTTTATAGAGGTTTAATCCTTCCTCGCGACCCGGCCAATGAAGGCAAGATCTCCGCCTCTCAAAACACGCAACTTTCCACCATCGCGCCAATGGTGGTCGCTGAAGCATGTCCAAAGTTTACGGTGTCCGATGACTGGTGGCGCAATACCAGTCCCCAGCTCGGGGCCGTGGGTTCGCCAAGCCCATACTCACTCGAAACTGAGTTTCCTGCGGGGGAAAGAAGAAGAAAGAGAAGAAGGAGAAGAAGAAAGAGAAGGGGAAAATGAAAGATACCCTAGCTCCAATAGTGTCGGGATCGAAAAGAACAATAGGTGACCATTGTTGTTTACGGTTCTCTTAATGAATATTTGTAGTAACATGTCGACAAGTTAACTTCTTTGACTTCCTCTGGGTAATACCTTCATTCTTTGACAAATCTTTTTAAATAGTGATATAGGTGATAGGAAATTGGAAAGTTATGTTATTTAGATTTACATAATTCAATTGTTTTTTATGTCAGAATTGAAGTAAGACTATACGAATAACATGTTTCAAAAATTGTTTGTAAAAATTTATTAGCATTCAGTTGAAATTTTAGGCGGGTACTTCCTTGTTTTGTGGTTTGAATGTTTTCTTGCGATTGAGAAAATGTATGAACAGAGGAATTAGTTATTACTAAAATTCATTTAGACTTCATCAGTGTTATAATACATATTGACATTATATATGTATTATAAGTCGCAGCTAACTTTTTATCTTATCTAGGAACTTTTCCTGAAATTTTTGAATCCGCCTCTGCCTTAGGGCCCTTGATCGGAATTGATGGGGTGGTCCCTAGCTTGCTTCCGGAGAGTAAATTAGTTTATTGTCCTCCACGTGGTCATACGCAATCAGTACTGTTTTTTGACAATAAATTTATTAAATTTATAAATGTTATATATGTTTTGGAGCAACATTTAATATCATGTCTTCACTTTGTGCAAAATCTTCTACCCAATGCGTGAATCACATGTGAAAATTCTAAGTGACTCGAGAGAGCTCTGGCAAAGACTTCTTTGGGTCTGTCTTAATGCAGTAACATGATTCATAAAATTCAACTGTGTCTAGAATATTACAGGTATGAAAAAATCAATGATATTGCTTTTATTTAATATTACAAAATTCTTAATGTTAACCTGGATATTTGTTTCTTTTTGTGAAGAGAGATTAATGTTATTAGAGCTCAAGACACAAAAAATATGTCTCTGGACTAAATCTTTTGGTTTATTATTAACAGCATATGTGGGCTATGGTGTGACCTGCCTCAGGATTCTTTTCATAGTTTTTTTCTTTGAATTATGTCTTCATCACAACGTTGTACGTGATGAAACTATTAAGAAAAAGTTCGAAAAGGATAACAAGATGGAAACGTTAAAAACATTATTGCTTCAAATGGTTTCGGGGACTGTAACATCAGGACCAGTTCAGTCTATCGATTTGTGAAATATTAACATTTTCACGCATTTTGCTAGCCGGAAACTCCTAAGGAGATTACGGGACGGGTCAGTCGCCGCCAAATAAGAAAAAATTCACCGCCACTAAGCCTTCCCTTCATTGTGTATGTGCTGAACCGTTTTCATGTACTTCTGAAAATTGAGTAGGAATGCCCTCAGAAGAATGTTGCAGAAGCGCGTGGCCAGTGTGAATGGAATATTTCCACCGGATGCTGAAATAATGGCCATTCCGAGAAGGACGCTGGCATATCGGTAAAGACACAGTGTTCTCAGAAGCTGAGGGGTGACCAAGATGATTTGGAATGCTCATTGCAGTAGCGAAGGCGTGATCACGTGACCTCCGCTTCCGTGTATATTGGGAGGATTGAAGATCCTCGGAGACTTTCAGACTTTTCTGCGGAGTGTTAGGAAGTACCGGGTTATTTGAGATGTGACCTGGCTAGTATTGGTCGTCAGACCACTGAGAATTACTGCGGTAATTCAATTACATTGCCATTAGGCGCGAATGACGTAATTTGGAAGTTACTTCGGGATAGCAAGTTGTAAATTTTCGAGATTCAGATGATCTGGGTAGATTTCCGAATTAATTGTTAACACCAGTATTAATATCTGTGTGTAATTGATGCTTTCAGATAGAATTAACTGTGTAATGACAAATTCATACTTGTATTTATGATTTGAGAGTTCGTTCAAATTTGTAAATACGCAGATTTTCAGTTTAACTTGTATTAAAGGAATATTTTATTGTTATTACACTAGTGTTTGATTGCTTGGGAAACCAAGCTGGTGGCAGCGAAATCTACCATAAGGGTTGTGGTTTATGGTTGAATCCCGCTTCTACCCAAAAATACCCACATCGCATCTGGGCTTGTGTTGTGGTGTAACAGGGACCGTGCCTCACCGTTGAGGGTTATAATGTTCTCAAGAAGTAATTGGTTTAATCATGTGTGGATTATCAATGTGTGCATGGGAGATTCATACAGGCAAGAATATATTCAAAATCTTTATCTGACATTGATTTATGTAGACTAATTTTAGTATCCCCCCATCACATAATTATCTTAAGAGTGTGATGTTATTCCACTTTCAATTGAAGAAGCAGTAATTCTTTTGGTTTTTGGTTAAAACGCATGATACAGACATCATGCAGACATGATACAGACATGACCTTTGTACGATGCATTTCAGTCGTTATGGAAAGTTTTGTATTCTAATTATTCTTTCCCCCAAATCTATTTATTGTTGGTGTTAATATTTCATATAGGGAAACTTGAAGTAAACTTTTTTATTAGTCCTAGGTGAATAGACAACCACGAGAAGAATGTAGCCGTTCATATTGTAGTTACACCTGTAGAACTTGAATATTATTCTTTAATTGAACGACCTTATTATCACAGACTGGATTTATTATCAATTAAAGAAACTACACAAAGTTTTCACTCCCACCGTAGGCCATTATCAGGCAAATACTTACAAATATTTATGTAACTGTGTTTCTCTGGCTTGTAAAACCTTTACAATAATGTTTGTTAGTATTTGGCTGATGTTAGCTCCCAGCTGAGGTCAAAACATTATGTAGTTTCTTTAATTAATAATAAATCCTGCCTGTGAAAACAAGGTCGTCTAATTAAATAACATAGCTGTTCCTTCACATCAGCGTGTAATAACATCGCACTGTCTGCATACCTATTTCTCAATGGACTGGAACAATATTCGGAACAAGTTAGGATATGGAAGAAAACTATTGGGAACTAGGTGTATCTTAAATGTTTCATATTATTAGTACAATGGAAGCACAGAATATGCAATCTGATAATGATAATTTATCATCTATTTATAATATTGTTTTAACACATGATTATGATACCTGTTTTTTCTGCTTTTTGGTTCATTGCTTTGTTTTTAGTTCATACTGTGTAGCTATTAGTCATGTTTCTCGTTTATCAACACATGAAGATGACTGGAGGAAATGGTACAATGTATTTGAAAAAAAAAACTGACATAATTTCTACAAAAAGATCTTAAAGGACAGATTTTAATCATCATGGTAGACGTTAATAATATAAAGAAAACTCTTGGAACAAGCTTTTGATCCGCCATGTGGACTAAATCCATTTACAAATAACATTTAGTGTTGCCCCAAAAAGATTCCTTAAATTTTCTGTATTTTAGTACATTTTATTTATTTTAGTAAACTTCAATAGAAGCTTGTTTATAAGAACTTTTTTCGTTATCATATTTCACAGCAAGTGTGTGTGTGTTGATGAACTTGATATATTTTCTCCTTTCCAAGTGTTTGATGATTAAAATTCTTTGTTCTTTATTTACAATATTTTTTTCATTTTGATCTTTACTGATAATTGAGATAGAATGATATTAATTATTTCCCCTTCTTTTGTATTTTAGCTTGTATTTCAATTAAAATGTTCTTATAAAAACACAAATAAATACATTTATTGTTAATTTATATTAAAAGGTGTTCAAGTTTTATCATGTCATTCATAATGTTCTTAATTTTTATATATAAAATTACTGTTATTTATACATGTTATTTATAACAATCATAAACATTGCAACTAAGTAGATGGACAATTATTTTTAATGTACTTCTTATTTACTCATTGTATCATAAATATAGGACATGGTTTCTTCATGGTTCTTGCAAAAGAAATTTGTTTTCCATAGAATGCTATAAACGTGAACAGGTCATTGTCATTGATCTCTTGATATTTGTATTTTCTTTCTCCTTTCATTAGTGGGTCTAGTAATATAATATTCAGTATATTTGTTCATGCAACAGAATGTATGAAAGATCAATTTGTTAAGTGGATGTTTCCAAATGTAGCGAGTTATCAAATAGGATTGACCAACCCAACACCATCTACATATTTGATTCATTTCACTTGATGTATTACACTGTATCAAATGAATTATACTTTGCGCGTATCGCGTAACTCTGCTAAATACCAGTGGTTATATACATATATTTCAGTTCAGCTTTTGTTAAAATTCGTATGGCTAATAGTGGCAACACTGTTGGGTAGTTACCGCGCAAGGCCACAGACTACATATGCAAGGCTCCTTGGTGTATCCATTTGCTTCTTAGAGGTTTCAACTAGTAAGATGTACCCTTTAACTTAAGTGATAAATGGATAAAGAATGAACTTACTTCTTTAAAATTAACCGACATGTCAAAACTTTCTGTAAAAGTAATTTTTGCGTGCTAGTATTTTTCTAACAGTGACTTAGTTGTACACAAATGTTAGCAAGGTAAGTCTTTCCTATCGTTTATGAATTGTTCGATAAGTTATGTGTTTGAGAAAGTATTATATTAATAAGTAAAGGGTGATAATGAATTTTAATTTCCATATTTACTGAAATTTTGCTCACATTCTTATTTTCATGTTGTTGTTTTGTTACTGGCTAGATGACTTTAGGATTTTGTCTTAGTTTGACTTTAGGATAGTATTAAACTTTTATAATACTGACTTGTCTCCTGTACGGTAGAACCTTGTAATGAATTAATTGTTTCCAAGTGTTAATCAAATTATTATTTTTTGGCCATTTGATTCAACGGTATTTCATTATTGCGGTCAATCTTACCCCAACCAATTTAACTGCTTTTTAACATAGCATAAGTTGTTTTGAATTTATCACTTGTAGATTTTGTCTTACTTTTCATGCTTCCAATTCAATTGAAAATATTTTTCCCTTTAATTATAGAACAATTCCAAATGTTTATCATCTTGAATCGTGCTCACTGTTTGATGTATCCTTTTGTTCTAGATTTGATATCTTTCCATTCTATTTCTTCAGATTTCTACTGTTAAATGATCCATTCTGATGTAATTATTGTACAAGAAATAGCGGTTTAAAAAGTGATAAAGCAATATGGAATGTGACTGTAAGGGCTCATCCAACTATTTGCTATGAACAATATGTTTATAAAACATGTACTTACTATATAAAAATGTAGTTGTTTCCGATTCTTTCGAAGGCAACAGAGAAGTTGTTCGACTGGTGGACCCCATTCACAAAGCAATTAATATTAGCCACGGACATGAATTGAATTATTATTTAATGCAATAAAACCAATAATTTTTATTCAGTATCTGTATAGTAAAGACAAAATTGTAAAGAAACTTTGGATTTGCTTTTTAAAAGATGGTCCACAGGTTCTGCCATCATCAACTCATGTTGTTCAATATTACTACGTTCATCTCTAACCGGTTGTTACTTAAAATTTGGGTTATTCCTTCATGAGAATTTCCAGTTAAGTATTATTATGACCTATAGATTGTATGGTGGTGTTTTGTGTTTCTCCGGTTTTAACCAACTCACTGCAACGCGTTATCAGGTTGTTCTGTGGTGACAGTGTAGTTTTTTATTTCAGTATTTCTTTATGTATGAAGTGTCGAGTGAGTGCTTATTCTTATTTTCTGAGAAAAGTTTAATGACTAGTGTATAGTTCATAAGTGTTTCAGAGGCAAAGGTTATTATTATATTATAAACTTTCCTTTTCAGGAAATGCGATAATATCGATAGTGTAGTATTTTCAAAAAGTCTGTGGAATTAATTTGAACGAAAAGAAGTCAACAAAAACTCGTAGTTTCAATTGAAAGTAGTTGTTGTTATCGTATCGACGTTACTAAAACGAAATACTGGTGAATGTTCAATGTTCGTCGTTGATTACATTTTTTAACTGCTCAACTCTCTGGTAATGTGTGTACAGTGAAATGTCTAAACGGGCTTGTATGATCTGAAAGATGTTCGTTTTATGAAAATTCATAGTATAAGTACAGGACCGTCCTATGGGAAATTCCGTTTCATTTCCTGCCTTCAAAATGATTATGCAGTCTGCAAACGAGCTCTCCTTGCAAGCATCCTGGGCTGACCCATTAACCTTCTCACATTCTCCCTCAGCTGACCCTATCCAGATATCACAGAGCGGCTTCCGTACAGTTTGGAAATGTGCCAATTATCATTCCATAGACAACAAGCGCGAGTGTTGTGCATTGCTTCAACGTGAAACATTTCATAGGGCAGAAAAAAAGTCATGACCTTAGGGTGAATGCCACAGACAGACATCTTTGCAACCCAAAACTTTCTTATCTTATGAAGAAATGTTTTTGGTTTAAATTTATCATGATGACGTCTGTTAAAAGTTGTTAATAAGTGTAAATAAATTGACCCCATTCATTATACAGACGCAGTATTTAGAAAAAGTTCAAATTACCTAGTAACGTTTTAATCTCAGGTGCGGGTCATCATCAGATGTTACATACGTAGCAATCATTGTTTTTGCACGTAGCACTACTTGACCCTCAGAGTTCAGCTCAGGGATTTTCTCATGGGATATTATCTATAATTTGTATTGGAGTGTAATGCTGCGAGGTGTACAAAAATTAAAATATAATAGATTTTTGTACAATTATTTTTTTATTAGGTAGATAATTACTTTCATCATTGTTGTACTGAAAAATATGTGTAAATCTACATTGAATCAATCGTCAGAACTAGAATATCCTGGATCATGCGTATGGTTTACATTCATTGGTGTGAAAAAAATTACATTTCTACGAGGTTTGCTGTTTATTCCTTCGGTTAATCATTGACAGAGGTGGCAAAGTGTTCATTATATGAGCATAATTTTCAGATACAAATTATTTCTTTTTGTTGCTCCATTAAAAGATACACATGTTGGTATACAGATTTTTTACAATTGGTTCTATTATATTTGATGTGTATGCTTAAATATTTATGTACCTTCGGTGAATTGCAGAAAAAATTTTGAATCCGAGAAAAACTAAAGTAATTTAGAGGTTTGTATGTATATAAAAGTTATCTAATTGTATTTTTTCTATGTAAAATGAAAGTTGTGTATTTGATATATTACAATAATATGAAAATATAGTGCCTAACCTATAATTACTGTGTGTTATTCTTTTGCTACAATAGGAATTCAAAGTGAGTGATATTACATATATTGTATTGTGCTGTATGTGTATTGGAAATTAATATTTCATTCCCATTTTGTAATCATGAAATGTCACCATAACCTCTCAACACATAATTTGTTCTGTAAAATCACTTATTCTGAGTTAGTCTTGCAGCAAAAATATAGAGGTTATGTAGTACCTGCATAAACCACGAACTCTATTTATCACGATGGTAGTACTGAGAACTATTTATCACGTTGGTTCTACAGTAAACTACCCATAATGCCCGGTAATTCGAGTGTCAGATTCTGAAGATAAAATATATAATGGTTAATGCTAATAAAATCTTCAAAATCGTTTTTTACTGGCTTGCGCAGGGCATTTACCATACTTAATATATGACCATCAAACATATTATATTT
This sequence comes from Laupala kohalensis, assembly GCA_002313205.1. Lineage (NCBI taxonomy): Eukaryota > Metazoa > Arthropoda > Insecta > Orthoptera > Trigonidiidae > Laupala > Laupala kohalensis. The sequence continues at coordinate 546,824 of NNCF01127796.1, forward strand.
GGCATATATGCCAAGTAACTCTTAATTTTTGTTACTAAGGATAGTAAAATTTGTTGTATTGTAGATCGCGAAATTTTTACGTTTCCCCGTGATTTAAAAAAAAATTATTTCTCCAACACTTTTCTATTTCTGTATTTGTATATAAGGTGTTTCTTTGTGTTTCTTTTTTTATTTTAAGCAAGCTTCATTTATTTTAATTTTAAGATTAAAGCAAGTACTATCGTATTTGCTTGGTTAAAGTTATCACAGCACAAACTCAAATAGTACTATATTATGTGGTTTCTTGGTTGACGTCATAAAACCAAAAGAAATATCAACCAATTGTTTATATTATCCGAAATCGTTTCCGTCGGTCATCATAACCATAATCGCGAAGAAGCGAGCGCGACTAAGCATATACTCATAAATCGCTGCAAAAAATACATCAATGCCCTTAGATCCTTCATGGCCCATGGTCCTTCGGAATTGATAGCATGGTCCCTTGCTTGTTTCCGAAGAGTAACTAGATACTCATTACACCCCACATGGTCGTATGCAGTTTTCAACTGCTGTTTTACAATAAAGGTTTTTTATTTATCTTATTTCCACGAGGTAACTTTTTGTAAATATCCCCTTTCAGCCGTGATTGTTACCGTCACAAATGAAGTACCAATACAAAGATTGGTATCTGAATGTAAATAACAATACAAGGATTGTTCACTGAATATGTAAGATTGCTATTCGTATGAACTGTGTAGTATTTCTTTTATAATTCATTTTAAAATACAAATTGAATTCGAATTGTGGTAAGTTCCTTAGCTGTCTGCCATGGGAAGAATATTACTTAACAACGAAAATGCGGGTTTAATTACAAAAACAAGCTAATCATAAATAGATGCTTCTTTTAGAAATCTACGTTTCATATCACTGACACCTCGCTTGCCACACTGATTCTCGGCGTCACAGCCCCGCCCTCGACATGAGCTAGGCCTCGCCCTCGTGTCGCGCACGCCCTTCGTCGTTGAACCTCCCGCCCTGCAGGCAGCAGCGTGTCTTTGCAGACAGGAAGCAACCATTCTAGTGATGCTACACTCCCTCTCCATCATGCCCTTCAGCCCACCCACGAGAGCCCGTAAAGGAAATCTCGTACAATGGAGCGTTTTCACGCCTTTGAGATGAAAGGTTACAACCCTTGGAGGTAATCTATTTCCCAAGATAAGGCTGCTGCTGTGCGTACAAAATAGTGATCGCGTGCTGTTCATTCACCACTCAAGTCATCGCCCGAAAACAGTTATGTTCAGGAAAATATGAAGTGACGTCGGGTAATATACTGTAAATCTTCCCCAAGGAATATAATATATGTTGATGGAAATATGGCTTCAAAAATCACCTATCAAAACAGAACAAATATTTTATTCTTTTTTTTATTCACAAGTAAAATAGTATGATAATGTATTAAACACAACAAAAATGTTATGATCCTTAACAGCTTAAACGAAAAAAAAATTGACAAAGAATGAGATATCAGCTCAGCAGCGGCAAGGTTGTAGGTAAAAACAACCCCATTAAGAGACCCGAACACACCCTTTGAAGTTCGCAGAGGGTTCTTCTCACCGCAACGATGAGAAGTGGGTAGCATCTCGCTCCCGCAGTAATTACCCCGGTATGGACCTAACACTAATGTAAATACATTTTTTATAAAATGAAATATGACATCTGTGTCTTCCAGGAACTTTTCGAACAATAAATATGGAAAGTACAATTTACCAAGTCTGGAAAATGATAAACAGCTTTGAGTAAGATAAAATAAACTCTTTCTAAACACTCTGACAAGTTTAATTAAAATGTTTTGGGGGAAGTTAATTTTTTAATTTGAAATGTTTTGGGGAAAGATATACTGTACAATCTGAGCAAATAAAAACAACGACTAAACAAAATAATAGTAACTCCTAACTAAACAATAAAAATCATTTCTCTAATGAACTGCAAAACTAAATTACACATCTTCAAAAGGCTATTTAATATTGAAAGAAATGAAAATTGCGTTTTGACGAATAGCTTTGGTTTATTTTCATTGTTGTTGGCGAGAACTCCTTCGATGGCATGTCGGGTTTTGGACACAGAATACCAAAAATAGTAAATAAACTTCTTTTCCACCACGTTTTGATAAGAATATATTTTAATAAGAATACCTAAATATTTTATTTACGGCGTGAATTTGGATGCAATAGACATTTTCTAACAAAGGGAAACTGTCAAAGGAGACATTCATTATTTTTGTTAAGATATCCTACTTTCGAGTTTACCTCCTCCTCCTAGATACTTTTTAAGAATAGGTTCAGTAACCTCCTGAATTTGGAGCGCATTTTGCCCAACACTTTTCTTTTACTCTCAACACGTTTACGAAAATAATTATTCCATTTTAGAATTCATTAAGAGATAAACTACGCTCATATCCTCGTTGCCATCTCAGTGTGGCTCCTCTCTGCGATATTACTTCCTTTTCTTTCGCACTCAGCCAAGACCCTTAATGGACTTTATACTCAAGGGTAAAAGAGTTTCCTTTCAGTCCCCACGCAACCCCATTTCAGGGTCTCATTTGGTCGGATTTAACCACACAAAAATATACCATGCACCTGTATGCTGCAAGTCTCTAAGCATCTTACGATTCACACAAGACCATTCATAATGTCACTCCATTTCACGTTGGCAGTGTGTGGAGAACGGAGAAAAACTAGTCTCCCCTTTCGTATTCGCCATTGGTCTTTCTCGTCCCTAATACCATCTGGCTCCGTTCCAGACACTCGCCTCAGTAGAGACCTTAATCAAGAGGGAACCGTCACGGTCAGAAATAAAATGCTGAATTCCACATACTTCCGGAAAGTACTGCGCTCAGTTTCTCATAGTGATGTCAATCAGTTGTAGTTGTGTCGTGACGAGATTCCCTCCCTTTCTCCCTACTCCACCAATAAGAGGCGAGTATTGAGTAACAGCTGGCGCCCAAAATGCTATGAAAACTTGTGGGTGGTAAATATAGCTGTAATGAGAAATTACGTGCTGTAAAGTTGACGGTTCTCTCTTGAATTAAGGACTCGACGCCTCAATCCCTCGTGTCACGACAAACAACCTTTTCTCAAACACCATTCTGTCATCCCCCACTGAAACAAACATCTTCCCTTTTCATCTCTAACGGCGTCCTCGCGCCCTTTCACCAAAGGCATCTACCGTAAGGGTCGTTGATGAAGCCAGCCGCAAGACACGCTCCGATGATGCTGCAACTTCATTTCCATTATTCGGATGCAACAGAATGTACAGTCATAGTATACTCAAAGTCATAAATTTACTCAGAAAAAATGTAATCCAAGAAGAAGAAAAATTCAACGGATATTCACTGTTTATTAGTTTATTGTAAAGTAGCGACAATAAATTAGTTTATTGTCCTCAATGTTGTCATGAGAAGCTTGTGACTGCTCTCTGGACAATAAGTTATTGATTGAGTTATTTATTACCGGTCTAACTTGCTTGATACGGGGCTTGTACACAGTGTGGCCAACGCTTTTACTTCGTCATCGTCCATAAGGCTAATAAGTGTACCTCACTGTATGTTGGCAATACTTTCGGATTTCTTTTAACTTAAATATATCGTCAACATCGGCCATCAATTCAATTTACTTGCTCTTGTACTTGTTCTTTCTGCATCGATCGTGTGGCTTTGTGCTTTGTGCCTTATTTTGTTGCGTCATTAACTTGTATATATTACCGCAAATAGTCGCTTTTGCGGCTCCTTTTAATATTTATTCGGATGTTACTTAAATTCGTAGAAGTTGGCAATTCGTGGTAGACAGCCATATTAAATCATTTTCGGTAAAGCTACATGACTTTGAATATAAGAACTAGGATTGAGTCTCAATACAGTAATTTTTATCATATCATCCTATTACGCTAAGATGAGTCACTCAATTCATACAAAGAGTGTGTTTCAGAGATGACTCACTTGGCATATAGGATGATATGATATAAATGTCTGTACAGAGACCTTGCCACGTTAATTGTCAAATCCCATAACCTCCAAGCGTTCTATAATTCGTAAGTTACTTGTTTTCTGTTGTTGTACAACATAACATTTTCTGCATCGGAGTCGCTCTTTTTGCGTTAATTTAATAGTGCTTAGAGAAAAAAAGTCAAATACAGTCTACAAAAATATTAAATTAACATCCAGAACTCAGTTATATCTTGTTTAATCTCATCTCTTTTCTATACTACTCTCTGGTCATTTTAAGAACTCTGTACTTCTGTGATATTTTCATTTCGAACCCTCCGTAATTCCGACGGCGTTTTATATTCGCGCCTCCGGGATTGCATTCGTGCAATTTCAACTCGACTTCATTCTGGGGTAATTGCTCCGTTTGTTCGCTTCATTTTGTCGTTAAAAAGTGTGTGGTGTCTTCACAAAAGCGATGTCAACAGAGAACTCTGCAAAGCGGCCAGCTGGTCTAGAAGAAACTTCCGAGGCGGAGATCTTTTTTTATTGCGGCTAGGATTATATTTCCTCATTCTTAACGTTTTGTGCGTGAATATTAATTCTAGTTAAAATTTTAAACGTTAAAATTTTTAAGATAAAAAAAGTTAGTGTCGATAAAAATACTCATTTTACAAAAATTTAAATATGCTATCATATAGAAGCATTTGAATGGGCTTTCTGTAAGTTATTTTGTATTAACAACAAAATGTGGGTGAACATAGTTTTGGCGTCGAACATATTATATTAGGGTAAATAGCCTTTCATTAATTATTTACTCTTTTAACCTTCATGAAAGATAAGCTCATGTAAATTCAATCATCCAGTTGACAAGATTTATTATTTCAACTGTAAAATCACACGATCTTGTAAACAGAATAATACAGGTATGGAAACAGAAACTTTAAGAATTTAATACATGAACGTGATATTTTGTGAAGTTCATGTTATATACTGCTGCTCCAACATGAACTTCACAAAATATCACGTTCACATATTTCTCGATTTACAAAATAAACACATTCTCCAATATTTATTATAATCAGAAGTTAAAACATGAAATTTGCAAACTTTGTAAATAATATTTGTGAAATTGATCCAAGCTATAATCACTTTATAACACACTGAAGCTGCTCAAATTGGGTTCCGTTATTCGAGAACTGTTCGACTATTCGAGAGGAAACTAAGTCCACGGAAAAGTAAAAAAAGGGGTAAAAAGTTGTACTCAAATCCAAAACCTTAAATGAATCAAAATTGGTGAGAACACAGAGAAGAGAACGGTATTAAAATAAAGTGGTATAATGAAGTTAAAGTACCAACCAACATCAATGTAGAAGAATAAAAAAATATATTTAAGTAGATGAGATAATTTTAACAGTAATGACGTTTTAAATCTTACCTCAGACTTGACAGAAGACTGAGAAAGTAAGGAAGGAAATAACAGAAACAACAACTTGAGCATATGAGAGAAGCGAGGTATATGGTTTCTAAGCGAGATAAAAAGAGAAAATATCTCACAAAAAGAGAAGGTCGACAAACTTCTGCAGCAGACAGGCGGAATATATTCGAGAGTTTTTCATTATTGGAGAATGTTGCGGGATTTTTAACTTGTCGAAAAATTACAATTGGCACTATTTCATGGCATCCAATTCTCTTACGTATGTAAACAATCAGAAAAAATGTTTAAAGACAGAACATGAAATATCGAATGAGATGTTTACAGCTGTTCCTAGTGGTACTTCAATCTTAAACCACCGTTTTTTAAGATAGCAGGCATGAGAACTGAAAATAATAGTACAAAATAGAATCAAATTAAATGTGTATTGGAAAAATAAGAAATAAAATTTGATTTATTATGGAAAATTGTGGAAAAATTATCATAGATTATATGTTTGATATTGCAATAAATGATGTTTAGAAAATGCAAATTGAAGATTTGTTGTTGAAAACATTGTAATTGCCAAATAAGTAAAACATTGAGGGGTGCTCTGTTTAAACTGTTTAGAGTGACAAATAATTTAAACTTGAAGAGCGTTTGTAATACAAATTGTTATTTCAAAAAAATACGCTTCAAGTACCACGGATATTACCCCAAAGCCTGATGACCATTTGATCTCACGTTACTACAAATTATTGAAAAAATAGTAAATTACATATTATAATACCGATTTCCCCGACTGTTCTTGCCTAATACATGTAAGCCTCGCAACGATGAACATGCGCACGTTACCTTTTGACCGTCATAGCAATTTAACCAACAGAAGGCACTTATATTATCACAGCATTGTCGTTGACACGGACAACGTTTTTCGGGAATAAATGTTTTTGGGGCAGCTTATAACTTTTTTATATTTACATCCCTAAATTCATTCTGCTCTCTAAGACAATATATTTATCAATAACTCAGTTCTTCCCATCCGTACCTTTCCTTATAAAATTGCATGACTAAGCAATATTGTCGTCACATTCGTAACTAGTAGCATAATATAAATAAGAAAATCCGTCAAAGGGGCAACTACGAGTTATTAGCCATTACTTCCAAAAACATTGAAGTCATTCACAAGTGCCCATTTCTTTTACTCTGCAAACCATTCCTAATAAGTTAAATCCATAGCCCTAAAGATATTAACATTAAAAATACTCTCCTGCTCCTCCATAACACTGAGCATCCCTGCTCCAGAAATGGAATAAACATTGGAGATAGAGTTAGGTTGCGTCGCCATTTTCGCTGTAAATCGAATTAACTTCCTCGATCCCGTCGTCTCGAAGCTTGGAACCATCGTGTCGATGTGGAGTTATCGCATTATCGTATCGAACGCTTCGCGACATTGGTGGAGGAGAGGGAGGGGAACTTTACGAGATGTCTCTGTGGGACCGAGAGCTGTTCATTAAATAAACCAGTTTAAAGGTCATACGAGTATAGAGAAAGAAAATACGAAAATAGAGAATCCAGTAAGAAAATTGAAACATTGGATACTCAAACAAAAGTACGCGAGGCAGAAATCGAAGTTCTTGAAAAACAGGTGGTGCGTGAATAACTTTGTAGTCCACAAAACTCGGTAGGAAACGGTTACTAGAAAAGACAGACAGCAAAATGTAGAAAAGATCGTGTTGAGTTGAGAACTTCAGTGATTTATTTGTTATAAGCAAACATTGTATATTAGTTTATAGTTTTCATTTCAAGTAATGAGTCACATAATACAAAATCGAAAAGAAGTGTTAATGTACGCGACGACAATGTACAAATAATATACAAAAATTATTCAAAATCAATGGAATGTCGGAACGTGTGTTTCTCGGTCAATCATCTAGAACAGCACCGTCCAACTTATAGTCCAGTCACCAGGTACGTTTTACCTGAAAAAAAGTCCGAAGTTAATAATATTTTAATATGTTGTACGTGGGTATTATGTAGTGTAGAACCCAAGTTCTCCAATTCGAGAACCCTGTACTAACTTCAGAGCAGCCAAAAAAACTCGAAATTTTTGGCCTTTTTTCAGTTTTTTGCCTGTAACTCATAAACAACGCGTTCTAGTCGAAAACATTTCATTGCAAAAGTTAATGATTATTAAATTTCCTATAATTTCCACTGTTTAAACAAGTTTTTAAAATTAAAACTTACCGAGAATAGCGCTTCAGTGTTTTGAAAAAATTTTCAAAATATCGACAAACTGGTGAAAATATGGGGTTTTCCCTAGTATCTTTCATTATTTCTATATGAATTACGTCCAATAACTTAAGCAATAGGAACCCTACCCTTAATAAATTGTTTATTTCAGAATGAACAACACAATAATTAACGATGTATAAAAATGTTATTTTATAAAAATGTATACTACTTGTAATAGCACGTTACATTATTAACTAACGATTAGAAAATACTAGATAAATTATTACAAATTAGACATAAATATTAATTCATAAAATCCTTGACCTCTTTGATCCCGATGGCAAGCCGGCATGTCGCGTGGGCCAAATCTGGCAAGGTGGTATTTCAATTTTATGAAAGAGTTGGGAAACATTTGGTAGCGAAAATCGTCCAGATTCGAAAATCTTATCTTTCCACCGTAGTGTCACCAAAATTTTCCCTAACTTCCTAAATTTGGCGTGGTGTTGCTTCGTCATCTTTGAAAGCACCAAAATGTCAGACAGACGATGGTTTATTCTCATAAATAGTGAAAACTTTCTTCCTTTCTGGTCGAAATGGGTTCGATGTAGCGTCTAACCCGTTTGCTGAAGGTCTAGCCCGAAGGAAAAGAATATTATAAATATTGTATTTGCACGAAGCTGACGAACACAAAACACTCCGGGGGTATTACATCTCTCTCTCTTTTTAGAAAAAAAGACGTTCTTTTGAGAAGAACCTAACGCAGTCAGTAATTCTGAGTGATCGATATCGTCCTCATCTGTGATAGTAACACTATCGAAGTCATCAGCAATAGACATTGCAGTTTTCACTATCATGACATCAGTATCTTCTATTGCTTGATTTACCTCTATAACCTTTGCTGCCATATCAGTCATCAACATTAAAATTAAGATTCTCTTATTGGTGTCGTTGGATATAATTTTTTTCTTGTGGCAATGTAATGACCATTGTTAAAGAAAATACAAATTTTTCCATACTCCCCGCCAGTATGGAGGCGTGCGCAACTTCTACTCTAGCAATTTTTTAACAGTCAGTATTTTTCCGACATATTCTCAAATATTAGGTATTTCGTTTCAGTATCAATTACCTCCTTTAGGTTATTTAAAATTATAATGTCCTGTCTTCGATACTGGTGTAGGTATACTGCCCTCTCCGCTCCATAACGTATGCACTGCCATAACATATGTTCCATCGTTTTCTGTCCCTCTCCACAGTTACACATATCCGTTTCAATCTTCTTTATCTTCTGATATTACCATGCCCTCTTATTTTATCTGCATCAGCTCCTTCGTGGGGTTAAACCATGTTTTGTTCTTTTCTGCATACATTACATTTGGTATGAAAGTATATGTCACACTTTTGTACTGTTCGTCCATCGCACTACCCACCCATTTATTAACGCTCTTGTTAATGTTCTTTAATCCCTTAGAACCTTATGCAGCAAGTACTCTCCGACAATTACAGCGCATTTTCTGCTGCCAAGGTCTTATTCCTGTACAGGAGTGAATTCTTTGTACAAAGCTGATATTTCGTCCTTGCGCATACCTTCCTCATAGAAGAGGTACTTGGGGAAAGGTTGAAAGATCAATTGTAAATAAGTCTTTGAGGTCATCCTCTGTTTAGTAATGTTCAGTAATGTAAACTCGTTGAAAGAGAGTAAAAGGGTCGTTGTAAATTGTTTATTTTAAATTTTCACAATACTAGAAGCTGAGGCTAGAGTTAACACCTTATTCTTTCATCTCAACTTCACTTCTTCAAAACCTCCTACCATTTTCGTCATGCAACTGAAGCCGATTCCTCGTGTTCAGTTCGTTAGCAATAGCTCCTGTACTGAGTTACACAAGATCCTCAATTTCAAGGAATGGTGGATGTTCAGCTAACCAACCACTCAGCTTCTCAATGTCACAATTCTCCCTGGTTACACAGAAATGCCACTTATCTACATGTGTTTAGATGTTACTGAACGTACTTCGGTGAAAATCTCTACCTCTACGCAGATGTGTTGGCATATCAACAATCCATGGACAAAGGACACTGTCAATCACATCGCGTTCACGAGTCAGCCCCTCCATTAGAACCTATCTATGGTCATGTCAGACTATATACCAGACTAGAATTTATCAGTTAGACGGATAATGAAGTAGCATCGAGTAGTTAACATGATAATCAGGATCCATTTTACCTTCCTAGCTGAGCCTGTCTTGGAGGTAGAGGTGTGCACTCTAGGCATAATTCAAATGATCTGCTGCATAGAAGTAGGGTATCATACATCCGACACACTTGAAATGCAGGTTATTCCCCCAGCTTGAATTAAATTTTTTATTAGGGTACACATACGAAAGTATTGGATCCATAGCTTAGATATTGGGCCACTAATCTGAATTTTCTTCAGCATTGCTGAGAATTTCAGTCACCAAATTATTATGTGCCCTCAGAATAATGGATCTTTCAGGAGATATAATAACTGTGTCCAGTGAGATACTTCTTCCAGTATAAAATTCAACCTTTCAATAATTCAATCAGCATGAGTGAGGGTGTGCTTTCGAACATCCCTGACATACGCATGTTCAGGCAGGATCTTATAAACATTGTTTTCAGCGTAAACAGCTCTTTCTATCCACTCCCTGCCATAATCATAACCCTCTCATCCGTAAATATTAAGAGGTGGAAATCTCTATAACTTTAAAAATTCATATCTCACAAACTAATGACCGAAATCCTATCAAATTTATAAAATTATATAATTTACCTAGCTAGAACAACCACTTAAAATTTAATTAAAATATTTGACAGCGCTGAATGATTTCACGTGAAATGACCTTTGACAGACCCGTCTTGGGGACGGGGGTTAATGTTGTTAAATTTATCAATTTAGAAACGCCTAATATTACTACTATTATTGTCCGAAAAGAAATTTTGAAAGATGAAACTTACTAGGGAAAATCTCCATTTTTCGCAGTTTTTCGATATGTTGAATTTTTTTAAACTTAGAAGCACTACATCTCGGTACGTGTTTGTTTTTAAAACACGTTAAACAACTGTTTATGGAAGGAAATGTAATGCTCTTTAACATTTGTAATGAAATGTTTTCAGCTAGATCGCGTTGTTTATGAGTTACACGCAAAAAACTGAAAGAAGTTAAAAAATTTCGAGGTTTTTAGGTTGCCCTGAAGTTAGCAGAGTTCTCGAATTGGAAAATTTGGATTCTACACCACAGAATACCCACATACAACGTATTTAAAGAACATTAACTTCGGACCTTTTTCCAGGTAACCCCAATTTTAAGTACAGGGTGATTAGACTATTAGCCCTCGGGTAATTCAGAAAGATACCCTTTCCAACAGAAAGATGGAGGTTGGCAAAAATGATGTCCGACGAATTAAATTAATGGGTCATATTTGCTTATTTATAACGCAATATTTCGATTCTCATCAACAAATTTATATTGTTTGAAGCTGAAAATATTAAAAAGTGAATTTCTTAATTTCTTTTAAATATTTTAATAATTAGTATTATGATAAAATCTTTTTAATACTGCGGACGGGGAAATTCCAAACATATTCTCTATTATCTCTCCCCAGGCATTCAACGTCAAATATTAATTCTCACAGCATACATTCATATACAAAGTTATGCGCCCTAACGTTCGATGAAAAAAAAAGTAGTATGTTATATAGCTCGCGGGTCGTAAAAAAAGTTTCTCTGGTTGCACATGACCCGCGGGTCGCTAGTTGGACAGCGTTAAAAGTACACGTGCGTTGCGGGTTGCCTAGGTTCCCACACTACAGCATTCCCAGATACATTTATATAAATTTAAAAACTAATAGTGCATTTTTAAACGCAGCATTACAAATCTTTAGAAGTCCATAAAATTATATTTGTCATATTACCTCATTTTGGCACTTAATTATGACAGGAAGAAACTTTAATTACAAAAATGTTTCCTTTTTGAAAAAAGATCAATAACCAAGCAGGAATATGTAAAACGTTCTTTTTTAGTAAATAACATAATAGGTGTGTTTTCATGTTGGTTTCATTGTTTGTCTTCATGGTGACGGCGCATGGAAACAGTAAAAGCAGAGTTTAATTCATGGAATAAAATGTTTTGAAGATCGGACTTAAGACATAAAAACAGAAAATTCCAATATTTGAAGTAATTTAAAGTTTGAACTTGTTCAAGACCATACCCACGTCGCACTGGTTTGGCAAACGATACCGCTTGTTTCTCGATTTAAAAAAAATTGAAAATAGAATGTTTCTCGTTGCGCATGGTTATTTCCTACCCAACCTATTTTCCACAATCTTCTAAGTCTTCTTTCAAAATAAATATGTAACGACATATCAGACACAAAGTATGTTCGCTACGCACCTGACGATGTTAAGGCGAGGGTGTAATTTTACAAAAAATTAGGACAAATGTTTTATATACTCTACATTTTTCCATTGGGACGGAATCAATAATAAAATATAAATATAATAATGGAAATATAAATATATAA
>NNCF01127796.1:559576-592423 GCA_002313205.1 Laupala kohalensis
GTGACCTCGAGGAAAATCGTCAGCGTAATAATAACCTGGAGTTATTTCGTGGAGCTGGGCTTGGTGTTGAGGTAATCGGGCGTCGATGTGACCTCGACCAATGCGAAGATTCAAGTAATCTGCGATTCCTGTCTGAGGTAATCGGGCGGCGATGTGACGATATGTTCTCGGCCGATGCGTAGATTCAAGTAAGTTGCGATTCTTGTCTGAGGTAATCGGGCGGCGATGTGACGATCTGTTCGCGGCCGATGCGTAGACTGAAGTAATCAAAGTTCGTTGCTACGGGTAGGGGCGTAACACTATATCGAGGTTCGTTTATTGAGAGATAAACGAAGGTTCTTTTTTGGTTGCACGCGGCACGCATTATAAATAATGTTAGGATTCTTTGGCGTTGTACGTTGACTCTCTTATACAAAGAGTGATGGCATCATGGAAACCAGTTAACAACATGGCGCATCGTCGTAGTCGTCGGCTTCATGTATGTAATGCGTTACATGGGGGAGATTCATCAATACGTATCAAGTATGTATAAAGCATATGTAGGAAATGTGTTCCTACACACTATCTGCCAGGTACTTGCTGAGGGGTTAACTAAACGAGTTAACCACACTCATCCATCGGGTAGAGCGACATCCGATAGCAAACCGCTCGATAGTACAATTCTTGCAAGAATTAACGGAGAAGAGCATACTTGGATTAGCTAGAGACTATCTTATGTACATTATCCTATGAACGATAATCTGTAGTATGATCAAGTAGGCCTTGATGAAGAGCTCAGGCACGAAGATTAGAACGTAGGAGCAGGTATAGAGTTTGTTTACAAAACACCGGATATTCCTACACAGTATATTACAAAATAAGTTTGTTTCGTCGAGGGGCGAACTAACAATGGAAAAAACTCGAAGGAAACAATAATAGAAAAATTATCAAGAAAAGGACGATTCCGAAACGCAATATCAAAACATCAAACACTGTCGTCAATATTATTTTGCATCCAAATTGTATACCTGGTGTGACATTACCCTAACAGAAAAACATTTTATAAGCTTTAGCTATCTGGATATTTTATTTCTGTTACTTATTTCAGAATTACTTTTTCTGCTTATTTTTAAGATCATTTATAGTAACGTCTTTTATTTCATCAAAGAATGGGGTAATTGATACAATAAAAAAAGATTAATTATCCTTAAAGTTATCCAGTTTTCGAAAGACAAGGTTGTCGGCAACTCCCACGGCGTCCATATACGAAGTCCACTCATCCCAATAAAGCTTCTCCACTCACACATCGGTCGGTTAAACTTTCTCCCCCGACAACTATCCAACGGATAGAACGAGGTGAAAGGCAAAGTACCCTTACCGGGCCAACTTATGCTGGTGAAAGACGCTGTTAGCAAGACTATTGTGTACCTGGATAATGTAGCAGATACTACTTTCTCCTATCTGCTAGTTGGAGGCAAGTTTCACTCAGTTTCATATTTAGTACTACTGTAAACAATACATGAGAACAATGATATATAATGTGGCATCACGTAACTCACGTACAATTCCCTACGAATTCTGCTTATACCAGCTAGGTTTGACGCACCACCGCTGTCAATTTTTAGGACTCAAGTAGTCAAGTTACATAACCTTTTCAAATGAATGAGTCAATTGCTTCTTCTCTTGATGTAATTTTAAAATGCTGGTATCCGGAAATGTAAAGGTCAAAAATGAATTAATAAGAAACTGCCCACGCATCCTTTAATATTCTAAAGTATGATACTTCATTAATAAGCTTTACTCCTTCCGGTTACACAGAAAAGGAACTAAAAAATCTGGAACCTTTGCATGTTAATGTATAAGATGATTTAAGCAATGCTGTCCGATGAAAACTTGTCAACTAGCATAACACAATATCAATTAAAAAACTTCAAGCTGATATATTTCTTTCCGCTTTAAAAAATAAAGAGTTCGTGAATTAAAATAAGTTCCAAGATGAAATAAATTTAGAAAATAACTATGAGTACACAGAGCAAAAGTTAGTTATGATCTAACTTTATCTCAAAATTATTAGCACAAATTATTAACTTAAACAGGAGATACGAATGTGGTGATGATAATTTAATTTCTAGTGAAAAAATGTAAGCTCTATTTTCACATATATTCCACTTAAATCACGCTTTTGATAGTTCTTCCAGGCAATGTTTGTCAAATCATTTTAAAGTATAATTACCCATTCAACATAATTAACTTATTTATCTTTAAATTAATGGGTTCGTTAGTTTCAAAAATAATATCAGTTAGAAACAACCGATTCAAAACAACAAGTTATTTATAATGAAAACGATTTGAACTGAGAAATCGGTTTCCTCTGTTCGTGAGTAGCATGGCCTGACATTTGCATTATAGATGCATTCTCATGACGTACATCAGGGCCGTTCACGCTAGCGGTCTACAGAGCCGGAAAGGTTTGCTCTGGCTGGCAATCCAGAGCGCGAGAGCGCTGATCGCAAAAAAATACATCACTCAGAATTCCAAGTATTCTTTATCGAATTAATGATGGGATTTAGACACTATCACGTTAGTGATATAGGAGGGGGGAAAATAAATGACATTTTCATGTGATATTCTTCTTAGAAAAATTTTAAGACCCCAAAACTCAAAAACTGAAGGAAAAAACAACAACAAAAAACATCCTAAATTTACCAATAAATTTTTAAAAAATTCAATTATAACGGGCATCTTATAACAGAAAAAAATTGGCAGTAAAAGTAAGAATACTAAAAATGGTTAGAATAAGTATTAGAAAAATGAGATCCTATATTTTAGCTACTTTTCCTACAGTTCTTTTTTTTATCACACTATGTCTTTAATATTTGGTGTATATGATTAAGTGCAACATATTTTAAATTACAATCGGATAAGGAACATTTAAATCTAGTTTTACGCATTTTCATGAGCGAAAAATATCACGCATCATGCGTTCTTCATTTTTGTACTTTTCATACTCAGAATGATTACCGTTTTAATGCCCGAGTAAATTAACCTCTTAGCGTGGTTTAGTATTTGTAACACACCAATCATTTGGCATATCTCCTACAATCCACATAAAAACACAAATGTATTCAGAGTCAAAAGATCACGAGTATTTGCTTTTAGAACAACATGCTTCTACCGACATATAGCATGAGTCTACCTCTGTGACTGACGACCACAGCGATACTCTTTCCGTGCACTCCAGCTGTTGACCTCGCTGCTTCTCGTAACTTTTTGCTCCCGACAGGTCTATGTGAACGGGTAGATGGAAACTGTAGACTGCTCAAGCAGACTTAACACGGGTTTAATTTCAATATCTCATCAGAATACCAGGTGCCCTCCATAAAATATAAATATATTAATATTAATGTACATATTTGTCTACAAATTCAATACATTTCATCAATTTAAGAGATTTGTTTAGTAATTTATTTTCCAAGACAACTTTCTCGTAAGAGACAATGTATTTCATCAAAATGTTAAATAGTTTATATATTTGTGTTAATAGTTTATGTATTTTTGTAAAAGTTAATTTAAGAGTTATAATAGACATATTTATTATAGCATTAATGTATACAAATGTTAATTATACTTATGAAGTTGTAACATCAGGACCAGTGCAGTCCATAGATTTTGAAATATTAACATTTTCAAGCATTTTGCTAGCCGGAAATTCCTAAGGAGATTAAGGGTCGGGCCAGTCGCCGCCAAATAAGGAAAAATACCCGCCACTAAGCCTTCCCGTTCATTGTGTAGAGGCTGAACAGTTTCCATCTACTTCTGAAAATTGAGTAGGAATGCCCTCAGAAGAATGTTGCAGAAGCGCGTGGCGAGTGTGAATGGAATATTTCCAGCGGAGGTAGAGTGCTCAGTGCGTTAGCGAGGGCGTGATCACGTGACCTCCGCTTCTGTATATATTGGGAGGATTTCAGACTTTCTGCGGAAGTGTATGGAAGTACCCAGGTTATTTGAGATGTGACTTGGTTAGTTTTGGTCGTCAGACCACTGAGAATTGCTGCGGTAATTCTATTACATTGCTATTAGGCGCGAATGACGTAACTTGGAACAGTTTGTTATTTCGGGATACCAACTTGTAAATTTTTGAGATTCGGATAATCTGGGTAGATTTCCGAGTTAATTGATAACACCAGGATTTATATCTGTGTGTAATTGTTGCTTTCAGATAGCAAATTCAAACTTGTATTTATGATCTGAGACTTCATTCAAATTTGTAAATGCGCAGATTTCAATTTGACTTGTATTAAAGGAATATTTTATTGTTATTGCACGTGTGTTTGATTGCTTGGGGAAACCAAGTTGGTGGCAGCGAACTCTACCATAAAGGTTGTGGTTTATGGTTGAATCCCGCTTCTACCCAAAAAATACCCACATCGCATCTGGGCTTGCGGTGTGCCGTAACAGAAGTATTTACTTCTCTGTCCGTAGAATCACCGTATAGAATCTGTTCAGAAAAAGAGCTAACACGCTATTTCCAATATAAGCAATTTTTTCAGGAAATAAAAAAACTGGTATTGATCAATGAAATTCCCAGGAAATATATCTTATAGGAAATGTTTTTTTGTTAGTATACTAATATAAATGTTAAGGCACATTTTGTTCAAAATTCAAATAAGGTAAAAACAAAATTTAAACAAATCATTCAAACACTTTTATCAGAATTACAAAGTATGGAGAGTATTTCAACATGAAAATAAATATTGTTGAACAGAATTAAGGGTGACTTTATATATTATCCAAGTATTACAATCGAATGAGAGGAAAAAACAATTTTTGAAAAGTAGAAATAGCTCCATTGAGCATACACTCCTCAGATAGAAAGCTGCAATCTCGTGCAGCAATGCTCGAACGAGTGCCTTAGGAGCGTCATGCCACGAGTAATGGTCGCCATGGCAACACGTTATGAAACGCTCCTGGCCTCACTCTCCAGTCTTCCGCGTCATCGCTTGTCTCGAATTGTCTGTCCAATATGCGCCCTTCACCTCATCGGCGTTCGATGTCCGTCTTTTCATCGTTTGCCCAGGACTTTGGCCCTTGCGAAGTCATGGCCTCCATCCCCCCTACTCGCGAAGATTCAAACCCTTGGAGTTCACTGCCCGAAACAGCAGTCTAGCGATGGTTGGTTAGGGGCTGAACGGAGGCAAAAATAGATTTCTTGGAAACCGTGTAATTGCACCGTCTAGACAGATGGTTGCTCGGTATCCATGAAAAAGTAAATTTTCCAAGAATAGCATTCTAAGCGGAGCGAAGGTCAGCTGCTACATCCAACTGCACGAGTACCGAAAGAGGAATTCCAGGTTATCTACATCGACACATTTCAGCAGCGAAGAAGTTTAATAGTCCTGTAATATACACAGCTAGTAAATAAATCGTGAAAATAAAATCGGGCAGAACTTGTGAGTTTTGATTTACGATTTCCGTAACAGTGTAACAACAGAGATCATGAAATGAGAAATTAAAAAATGAATGGAAAAGGAAAATGTATGGAAGTTAAATGGCTTATAATTGAAATAAATTTAATGACTACGTAAAATAAGAACCATTAGTACAAGATCATACTATTTTTTAGATTATAAAAGTAATTACGCAGGAAAAAGAAAATTGATATTCAAACATTAACCTACACGTCTTACAGAGGAATATAACTTAATTTTGTACAATTCTCAAAATTAGGAATCGGTCGAAGTTGACAACATTATCAATGACACATGATAAAAATATTAAAAAGAATTCTAAAACCTATCGTCGTCCCTGAGTCGTAGAAGTTTTGTTTGCATAGCAACGAGTTGAATTGGAAAGGCTTAAATTCAATAATACATACATTAAAACTTGTACAAACATCGTCTACATTTATTACCATGAAAGGTAGAGAAATCTATGACTTGGGTCCTAAAGGAACAACTGCTGCTAAACTTCCTTTCCCCTTTAAAGATAATGTAAGTATGTGACAACAGGAGCAACTTTAGTTTGATGAAGCATTCTTAATCGTAATGTCTGAATGGGGTCGTCGGCTCATGATGTATCCCCACCTCGAAAAGTACTTTCGACTTCCGAGGGCGATCCTCACCACACACATCTGAATAAACAAATTGTGTTCAGGAGTTGAACTATAGAGTAATGGAAATAGTCTGCGTAGGAAATTCGAAGGAATAGAGAGAAAGAATTAGAATTTATCAATTATTGGATCATATTCAGGGTATTTACTTTTCAATGCCTTTTGGCCAAACAGTATACCAGTTAGAAATTCTAGGACACAATACTTATTAAGTCCACACAATTCTTGAAATACATAGGTTTATCATAATGCAAACTAGGTATGCTTTTTATTTTGTTTAAATTTTTATTTCCTTTTAGCCCTTATGTCTACCTGGACTTCAACTTTGTCATTTCAAGGTTTCTTTATTTCTCTTTTCTCTGTTTCTGTCTTATTGCCCTTGGGCAGCGCCGTTTAACCGTGATTGCTCCCATTTCCGTCCCAGCCCCGAGGAGGCAGGCGCATAGATGTTTAAGTTACAAACTACTGCTGGACGTGAGAACTCAAAAGCACGTATGAATGTATGAAGATACGCACTATTGCTAAATATTTACATGGACAGAAATTGGATCGAGAGGTCGCGTTCTGTATGATTGTATGATTTTGAAGGTGAGCGTTATTTCTGGAATTTGAAAAATAGGAGTTTTGATTTTAGAAATTGAAAAGCATCAATGGAGTTACTTCACGCACATGCATCGCGCATACTATGCATAACATGGGTAGAGACCGAAATAAAAAAATACGGAATATGAAAAAGTTACGAAAATGAATATATGAAAAATATTATGGAAAGTGTATCATCCTCGTAAGATTGAAAAATAGAGACGGTGACTGAGTGAAATAATCTAAATGAATAAATTATAAATTTGGGTTTTTTTGTTTTGAGCCGTTTGAAGCAGAGTCTCTATATTATTTATAAATAAATATTTTATTTTGGAAATTTGGCAAGTGATTTTATAAGCAAGACCTATATACTATGTGCTGTTTTAGAAGAAATGTTTTTAACAAGAAATTGAATTAAATTCCAATTGTATTGCATCCTTAAGACGTTCAGTCTTGTATAATTCATTTGGAGATTTCAACTTCAAAGAAGAAAAAGTAAAAAGTAAATTTGTGAAGTTGGTGGTCTATATTTCGTTAGTATTTCCTGAGTCTACCCTTCGTTAATTATAGTTTTTGAACTTATCCCAACTTACCTCATGTAGTAATGTACCGTTATTTCCTTAGACGTGAATGATGCATGATTCTATTATAACTTAGTTATATACAATTCTACCTTGTTTAGTGGATATATGATTCGTATCCTAACCTTCATTCAATGAACATCATACCGCTTAATTACAAATGAGGTAAGGCACAAACACATTTTATATTTATTATCTTTCATCTAGAGAACGAAAAATTAAAAGCCAAGTTCACTTGCGCGGACGCAGTTGTTACACTTTGAGATGACAATACGCTTGGAAATTGATCATGCAGGTTTCTAAGAAATAAAATGTAATACAACCTTCCAATATTTTAATAACACCAAAAGTTTTAATGTAATTTTAAACTTCTAACAAAGTACAGAAACTTTGAAGGGAAATATGTCACAGATATGAGAACTCCACGGATTCACACGTGTAATTACCATCGTAGCCATAAATCATAAAAAGAAAAGGATCACTATCGAGGAGAAGAACAATAAAAAAACAAAAATCGAATGATCGAAAATACTTCATAAAAATCTTCACAAGTACGCTCGTGTCGCAACAAGAGCAGCGCTGACCAAGACAAGCGCCAATCGAGACAACAAATAACGTCATTAGCTCCACAACCTCAGCTCGCAAACGAACTGTTTGTTCGCACTCGCTTCGCGCTGCAGCACCCACTCGTATCTTAACGCTCAACAGCATTACAGCATTTTGCGTGGGACGAGGACGATCGACGTCATAGAGGAATTAATCACAAGGACAAGGAAGGATAAAGAACAACTCAAAGGAATGAGTGCACTCTTTTCTCTCTCCCTAAGGTATTGGGCATTTTCATCGTGATAGACAGAGATCGTTATAAAGAGAGAAACAAAAATTTGAAAAAATTCGTCGAAAAAAAATTAATTCCATAAACTCACACAATAAATATTAATAACATAAATTATTACCATTATGTACTTACATGAATTTGAGGGGAAAAGCTTAATCTAAATTCCTACTATTTGTCCATTCGTTATAATGAGAATGAAGAAATACATAACTGTTCAGGCAAACCAAACAACCTTTGTTACTTTGTGTATTATTTCTGTGTTCCCGTATCCTGGTCACTAGTTTCCTTTTTGATTGTCCAAATCAAAAGAGGGTGGGATCAACAATCATATTAAAACAACAGGCCATACTATGGATTTTGAGAACACAACCATTGAGATTACGAACGAAATAAAAACCTAAGAATCATAGCAGAATCAATTAACATTAAAATGAACAGAGTGATGAACACACAAATTGAATCTAATATATTTACTTCAAGTTATGATACAGCATTAAGCATGATAAAGAAACATAGAAAGACATAAATGTAACTATCGACCCTTGTTTCCCCCACCACGGCATACGTCCTACCACGAAGTGAACTGGTACCACAAACTACAGATAAGCCTCAGTTCACTCTGTAGAGGCTAGAGGCCAACAACAGAAAATAGACGATGACAGAATGACTGAAAAATGTACAGGAACCAATCATACCATGGAATTTTGACAAGTTAAATAATTTTAACGCAATTATCACATGCATCATATGAACGTGCAGGTTTGTACTTGTAACAAATTAAAATTTAATAATGAAAGATTTTAAAATTAAATAACATGTTATGATGAGGTGTTGTTCCGCGATATATCTAACTGAATGTTTGAACATATGTCTTTTTAGCAATATAATGTATGCAATGGTACTCACATATAGGACCTGTGACTAAATCATCAAAAAGAAGCCTAAAACATCTGAAGATGTGGAAGACATCTCCCCGAAACGTTATGTAGATTAATGAACTATCAAGTGTTTTGTGCGTCCGGTGTAAAGTGTTGTCTAAAATAAGAGCACTCTGAACCAAGATTAATAATTAATAATATAAGACATCACTTCTACCTAATTTATAATTTTCCATTTAATGTTATGTATTTGCGAAAATTATGTTCTGATTTTATGCTCAAAATAAAATACAAATACTTTCCTTAATGTGAGTAGCATAATAGTATGGAAATTTAATTCATCTCGGAAAGAAACCTACACGAAACTATTATTTCAACTCTACTTAGTAAAAAACTTTTAAAATAGTTTTAACCGGAGGTAAATTGGTTTAATTCCTTATCACACAACCAGTATTCACTCAAAACTTTAACAGTAATTTTACATTAATACCATTATAATTCAGTATGTAAAAATAATTTTCTTCCATCTTTCAAAATTTTCCAGTACTATACACTGAGACTAACATTGAAACATTTTTAAATATATTATGATATAAATACATTGCAATTTTACTATGACAAAATATGGTACACCCACCACAAAGGCCATACCTGAAATAAAGTTTATTAAACCTATAAGAAACCAGATTCTGTATTTTCCTTAGAACTAATTACAAAAACATTTAAAACAAATATTGTGGATCGAAAAAAATTGACCATGACAGTCAAAACTCAAGAAGGAATATAGTTTAGAACTTAAACATGAGTAAATTCCATTTTGTTCGAGAAAAGAAATGAAAATCGCCGTACGGCAGAGGCATTGTGCATGCATCCCAATACTTTAAAGCACTTCATTAGAGCAGGTTGCTGGACCGCAGCCCATGCCCCTGTTCTGTCCGCAGCTTTGCTTAATCCGAGCTGTGTAGTCCAGCGACCCTCGCCCCGCCTCCCACTAACGGTACATAGCCCTCCGGGACTTTGCAACGACCTTTTGCACGTGCAATTTCGTGTACCCTTACCCCTGGCATACAACCCAAAGGGGTTACTCAAGCAGGGTTCTCTAAATCAACTAAGAACTCGAGTCCACTTATGACAGAGCCAGTTGTTGGTGGGCCCAAAGGGACTACTAGAAACAGCGGAAAAAAACTATAAAAAACAAGTGATGTACTCACGTAACCACAATGTGATTGCCCTCTACAATAAACATAATACTCTATTTTCTATACTTCGGCCTTGTTATGACGTTAGTTTCATTATCACATTCATACATTTGCGTTTTCACAACATTTCGACTCATTTTCGAGTATTTTCGTTCACAAAAATACTAGCTTTCTCCATCATGTTTCGTCCTGTGATATTTAACGTTGCGATAATATAAATGTGAATGGAAGATGAAAAAGTTCATACAAACAAACTTATATATAAAAGTGGATAAAATGTAATAATTTAAGAAATTACGATGAAGCGAAAATAATAGTTTCGGGAAATTATTGAAAACTTAAGAGACACTGATCAAAATAATAACATAGGATTCAACAAATACACTAGATAAGATAGAATAATGTTGGTAAAAATATAGCACAAAAAGTTCTGAAAGAATTGTCTAAATTATAAATCATATCTTAAATCATAACTGCATTAAGGGTAATAATTATACATTTGTGCTTGAAATCATTAAAGAAAGTTTTAAACTTACAAATCGTCGCAGAAAGGAAACAAAATGAGATGTCATTTTCTCAGACGATTACTCACCTGCAAAATAAAATACAAAAAATATTAAACAAAACAGATAAATATTATCTTTACAAAGAAAACTGAGTGAAACCAGTTACATAAACTGTTCAAACTCAAATATAATCAAGCACTACTCTGCACTCCCTTTACTTACAATATAACAACGAAATAAGGAATTCACAAACAATTAAAAAATAAATATTTGCAAAATACGAATTCTTTAAACAATTTTGTCCATTTCATTCCAAAAGTACGAAACGTATGCCACTAGTTTTCAAGGAAAATTCTTCGCGGACGCATCCAGAGTGGTGCTTGATTTGTCTGTGAAATGTCGGAACAAAACACGGATCACTCAGTGGAACACACGTAGAATCGCTTCGTAAAACGCTTCACAGATGAGCGTTGTGACAACAGTCCGAAACCATGACTAATTTTCTAGATCGCCTTCCGAACGCCACCTGCCGCGAGTTACGAGAAACAAGGTTGCGCACTCAAACCGTCAGTTTAGAACCAACGGAATGCTATTAACACGGATTACCTTTAATCTGGGGTTGTTAATTAGATATATTAGGTCAAACAACCGCGTGAAATTTACAGAGTTAAGTTATTTAGAAAATGAATCGAAATAATTGATGTGCGAGATAACGTTTATTAAATACAATATTGAGCTACTTGGAATTGTAGGAGAATGGTGTTTGAAATTAACATTAATCATATACTCAAATTTGTTCAGTATATATCTCATCTCTGAAATACTGACATAGTTATTTATAATATTTAAGTATCGTATACAATCTAAGTACNTACTCAAATTTGTTCAGTATATATCTCATCTCTGAAATACTAACATAGTTATTTATAATATTTAAGTATCGTATACAATCTAAGTACTCGCGGCTTAACACAAGTTGTAATTTTGACGAAAAAAAAATTATTTTTCAATCGCCTTTCATGTCTACAAACAAATGTAGCTCATTTATGTTGTGGTTTTGTAGTGTTAGTATGTACTTTACATGCATCTTTATACTTAATCTCCTCTTTTCGATGTTTGATAAAGAATTTCTCTGGCGACTAAAAAAAATAATTTGAACACGTGTCACGCAAAATTCAAACGAAATTTTCGCAGTCGTATTTCTTGGGGTTGCGATGTAAGCTCCACATTTTATCGATGACATCAGAAATTGGAGTCTGATGATTTGAAATAAATTCTAAAAAGGAGTAGAAACAGTTTTAAGAAAAGATATATAGTTATTTTCTCACTCCCTTTTTTCTGACATCTATTTTTAACTTATGAATGTTCTATCAGCAGAAAGAGATGTAAAATAATAGGATTGAGGCATACTTAATCAATTCCGAAGCAAGTAGAAAAATGTTACCTGACCAAATGAATTAATAATAAATGAAATTAAAAATTATTTGCTTTACATTCCCTTCATAGTAATAAATTAATTGTTTGTAAGGTGATTAATCTTGCTGTGTTTTATGTTGTTTTTAAATATAACGTTCTGAAAAGAATAAATCTTCAGAAATCTACTTCTACATCCCGACAATACTAAATTAGTTTATTGTCCTCCACGTGGTCATACGCAGTTTGTACTGTTTCTTGACAATAAATTTATTATTATTATTATGAAGTTATGTTTGTTAATAATAATTATGCATAATGAAAACATTAATCCGAAATGTTCACATTAAAAATTAATAGTTTCATCATACAAAGATCAAAGTCATTTAACTTTTTACAATACATAGTCATGCAATTTTACAAATTTTCTGTAGGCAAAATAATGTGAAACATATATGTTGATAAAATACAAAATTCTTTGTTCCTAAAATTATTTATGAACTTCTCGGTGATGATAAAGTATTCATAGTCAAAATTAAACGTATGTTTCTATTTTAAATTAGATAATTGGTTCATTTACGAATGGAATGAATGAAATAATATTAATGAGCTCAACTTTGCTTCTTCTCGCTTAATTTTCAGAAGTACTCAAAACCCACATGTCCATTATCATTATCTCAAAAATTGGAAAAAAAATGCGTAAAGATTTTACACACGTCCCGATTAAAAATATCGAGTTTTGCCCAGCACACGATAACATGTATCCGAAACTGCAATTCAGAATGGACTTGGAATATTGGCAGTGAAAGATGTCATATCGAACTGCCAGAGATATCAAGAAAGGCTAGAACTCTCCAACTACCTACCTAGCAATTAATCTGCAAAGACAACAGTAAGGCAACTTATCATCAAGAGACTACACAGTTCGGTTCTGATTAATGAATGCCAAACAAAAGATTGCCGACATTAGTGTTTGCGGTAGTTACTTTTTTACTGCTTAGATGATAAATTAGGCATTGTTAATGTACCTTCTAAAACAAAGACGGATGACTACTTTCCTTTTGTTACTCATTTGCTTGCTTTAAAAAATTCACACTGGGCTTCGTTGAAATTCTAATGAAAAACTAAAATAGCGTAAACAATTTATTATTAAGATAAGCTACACCAAACATTGTATGAATAAAAATAATACCCTGCCAAACAGAGATAACTCACCCACAGAAGAGGTAATTTTGTATTTTACCCCGAAGAATATATTAATTGCATATGTTATGACATAAATCGACTATTCTCCGTTATCGAACTTTGAAAAATAACGAGAGAATGAGATATAAGGTAGATAAGTAGAATAGTAATGAGTAATATTATATATATCAACCTCTAAGCATGTTCTTTAAAATTGTCATTGAAAAAAAAAGAAAAACAGAATTTCTCACAATATGTGTAGAGTCATTCGCAAAGTATGATTTGCCGCCATGTCGTAAGAGTAATCCAGGAAAGCGTGAGGTGTGAAAAGTGGAGAGAGGAGATAATGAAGTTGAAAATGCAGTTGCACTTTACTGACAGCAGGTGTACCGTGGTTCCCAAAGTTTGGCGACACCCAACGTCCGGAGTGCATAACGAATAATTTACTTACATATTTCTTCCGTGTACCCTTCACGTGGAGATTATATGTGATAACTTTCGGTCAGGTGAAAATGGCGACCAGCCGGGACTCGAACTCGGGTCTCTTGCTTTGATCGCAAGGGTGTTAACCGCTACACCACCAGTTCGCCTTCTACAACTGTACACCATTTCCACCCAGACTTAGTCCCGGCTTGTCGCCATTTTCACCTGACCGAAAGTTATCACATATCTTCTCCACGTGTAGGGTACCCGGAAGAAATATGTACATAAAATAAAATGTTTAAAAGTATTTATTCAAGGTAGTACTTGCATTCCTACTAAGCCAAGCCACTTAAACAAGTCTAATTCTATATTTGTTATCGTGACATTTGTTTAAAAAACACAATGTCAAGAATTATAATGTTTAGATTTATGGTGTAAATTTTATATACTGCTTATTATTTATAATATATTTATATTACCTCGAAACTCACTAGATTCATCTGGTAAATGTATAGCAGGAAAACAATGGAGGCCAGGCACAACTGTTAGGTGATTCATGTGTCACACCGCGAAAAAAGTTAATTGTTGTGTATGACATTGAGTGTGTGTGGCTGGAGGTTTCGTATTCGACGGTTGGTGGCACTGTGCCCGAGTTCCGTTTCCGCTACCCGTCGTCACGGACACAGAGTAGTAGTGTGTAACATGTTCCTTAACATATGTTCAATAAATCTTTAGATTCTAACGGTCTGTGTCGTTTATTATCAACGTAAAACACAAAAGTGGTGTCAGGAATGGGATTCATAAACATCATCGTGGGTGTTCGGGAAAGAAGTGAAATTAGTGCGGAACGTAACCTCAACGCAACCACGCGCTAACGAACAAAGTAAAACGCCACGCGGGTTAGCTTTTCAGTGCACAACTTCTCTTCATAGTGACAGAAGGAACTTCAAGCTCTTTCTGGAATGATCGCAAACGCTCTAAGACAGTCCGCCGCGCAAGGCGCAACCGGAAATACCGCATCAACCACCACAGTTCTCGATGCCAGCATACCGCGCCGCCGATGGGACCGCTGTTGAAGATTATTTCACACGGTTCACCTGGGCGCTCGGATTGAGTAGATCCCTGAAAACGATCACGCGCAGTGCGCACGTGTTTACAAGCGCGCCGAACTCAACGACGCTTTGGAGATTCTCGTAAGTCCCGTCGATCCGGAAACTCTCTGCTACAGCGACATCAAGTCAAGATTGATGGACCATTTTGACGCTCGCCGCAACAAATATGCTGAAAGCATAAAATTCCGGAGCATCACGCAGAGAGCAGGAGAGTCGATCGCCACCTTCACCCTCCGATTGAGACAAGGAGCAACACATGACCGCATTGAGTACGGTACATGACCGCATGTTAATCGAGAAATTGCTTAAAGGTTTGGAATCGAGAGATATGTGTGACGAGATCATTGCCAAGAAACCGGAGAGCTTCTACGCGGCGTATGAGATAGCATGGGCTCTCGAA
The DNA here is from genome assembly GCA_002313205.1 of Laupala kohalensis. NCBI lineage: Eukaryota > Metazoa > Arthropoda > Insecta > Orthoptera > Trigonidiidae > Laupala > Laupala kohalensis. The sequence continues at coordinate 574,782 of NNCF01127796.1, forward strand.
GCCACCCGAAACTTCGCCGACGAGGTTAAGAACCAAACGTTACCTCAGAATTTGATTCAACCAATCAGATAGGCTATGAAAAACCACAGTAACGGAAAGGCAGCACCAATGGCTACAAAAATCCAGCCAATCGAGGCCTCCACAAGATGCACATCCAATCAATCAGGGAACATCATGTGACCAATCATCGTGTACTGGGTGTGATAGGGACCATCCACGTCACAAGTGCAGATTCTTCAACGCTGATTGCCGGACATGCAGCAAGATAAGCCACATCGCCGAAGTACGCAAATCGAAACAAATGAAGGGGTGACCGAAGAAGAGTTTCCAGCTGACGACATCCATGCCATACACTACTTCAGAAAAATTGAGGTTATCGGAGCAATCCAGCCACCACGGAAGCGGCTGATAGATGTCAGCATAAAGGGAGCTACCGTCAAGATGAAACTCGACACCGGCGCTCCCTGTTCAATGATGAGCAAAAAGAGATTATGTATGATTAAGCCAATTTTGTTTTACAGAAGACCGATCGTACCTTCGCTAGTTACACTGGTCACCGCATTAACTGCATCGGCAAGACGTCAGTCAAGGCAAAGTCAAGGCAACCATCGGCACTACATCGAGGACTCTCGACATCCACATTGTGAATGATGATTTTGAGATGCTCCTTGGTCGAGAGTGGATCTCTGAGTTCGTACGAGAGATCAATTTCGAGCAGCATTTTAGGAAACCAGGATCAGTAAACCAACTCCCCGTTGAGCAGTCTCTGGCCCAGGACCAACAAATGGAACCGCTACCAGGATATCTTCAGGGACCCCCCCCCCCCGGAAAGCTGTCAGGACCACCAGCGAAGATGCATCTGAAGAATGGGGCCTCTCGTATCATCGTCTGAGCACGTGACGTTCCTGTAGCCCTGCGAGATGCCCACGCCAAAGAAATTGATGCCTAAATACCGTCCTGTTTCTACAAAACAGTAGAGTACGTGCAGTGGGCAAAAATTACTCATGTCGTCGTAAAGAATAACGGCAAATTGAGAATCACGGGCAACTATAAGCCGCCTCTCAACCCGCAGCTAATTGTCGATGAACACCCGGTCCCCAAAATGTATCAACTGTTCAACCGGATGCGGGGTGACTTCTTCTTCTGCCATCTGGACGTCACGGACGAATATGCTCATATCGAGGTCGACGATGTGTTCAGCCACGCCCTAACGCTAAACACCCCGACTCATGACCTGATCTGCACATCTCGCGCTGTCTACGTAGCAGCGAACATTCCCATCTGGCAGCAGTGAATGGACACGGTTTTACAGAACCTCCCAAATTCGTAAGTTTTGTTTTTGACGACACTATTATTTTTGGCAATAGCTTTCAAAATCTGATACAGGCCCTTACCGCAACATTGGAGCGCTTTCGTCAACATGGCCTTAAGCTCAACCGAGCCAAGTGCAACTTTGCAGACCCGATCCTTGGTCATAAGATCGATGCATCAGGCGTCCACAAGGCTGATGCGCACATCCGAGCTGTGCGGGACGCGCCGAAACCGACGACTCCAGCTGTTCTTGGGTAAAGCGACATACTACAGCGCCTTCATTTACAACTTATCATCGAGGGATCGACCACTCATACATGCTGACGAAAGACCCTCTCGTCTGGACAACCGAGGGAGACATAGCCTACGAAGATATCAAGAACGCTCTCATCTCGCCCCAGGTGCTTATGCAATATGACCCAGCATTACCACTTTTGCTGACAACGGACGCCAGCAATATCGGACTAGGCGCAGTGCTCTCATCCGCTCAGCAACGGCCAATCGCTTACGCCAGTCGGACGATGTCAGAAACATATCAGAGGTATCCCCAAATTGACAAGGAAGCTCTCGCCATCGTCTGGAAAGTACAGAAGTTTTTCAACTATCTGTATGCTCGCCACTTCACCCTGATCACGGCTCACAAACCCCTGACGCAGATCCCCCACCCAGAGAAGTCGTTACCAGTCCTGTGCATCAGTCGCATGGCCAATTATGCCTACTATATCATATACTTTAACTACACCGTTGTATTTAAGACATCGAAGCGAAACGCCAACGCTAACTACTGATCCAGAGTGCCGTTAGCATCTACCGTCAACAAGATCCAACACTCAATTCCGCAACCAATGGAAGAGACAGGATTATGACAACTTTGAATTGTTTACTATTCACCAGACGCAGCAGTTACCCGTCAGATCAGAAGACATCGCACGAGAGACAAGGAAGGACCCTCATCTTGGCAGGATTGGGAAACACTTGGAAAGAGGTTAAGATCTCGCCCGTCATAACTTCAAGGCATCCGAGGTGAAATACTCGCTCGCCGCCATCTGTATGACGTTTCAGCACCGAGTAGTGGTTCCACCGGCACTACGAGATGCCATCCTCAATGACCTACATGAAGCTCACCTGGGAATCGTAAAAATGGAAGAATAGCACGTTCTTTCGTTTTTTGGTCAAGTATCGACTGATATCGAGAAGAACGCTAAATCATGCGCATTCTCCGCCCAAGTTCCGCGATTACCACTGGGAGTATCCGAAGGCACCGTGGGAACGCATCCACATCGACTACGCGGGTCCAGTAGCTGACACAATGCTCCTCATTGTCGTAGACGCATACAGCAAGTGGCTCGAGGTCAAACCGACGAGCTCCACAACAGTAGCCGCAACAATCGTCCTGATGGATGACCTATTCACAGCGTACGGCTATCCATCACCGTCGTCTCGGACAACGGCAGGCAGTTCATCGCAGAAGAGTTCAAGGCCTTCCTGCAGAATAGTGGTGTGAAGTACCACTTACTGATAGCGCCGTATTACCCATCAACCAATGGCCAAGCAGAACGGTACGTCCAAACAGTGAAGGACGCCCTCTATGCAATGAGAACCACCAAAGGAACTCTACAGACCAATCTGAACGAATTCCTTCGCCAATTTCGAAAAGCGCCACACTCTACCGCCGGACAATCTCCTTCTCTCCCTTCTAGGACGGGAACTTCGAACTCGTCTCATCCTGCCGAGACCCGAAGATATTCGCACCAGAGTCTGCGAAAAACAGACAGCACAAATGGACTTGACAATCCGCACACTCGAAGTGGGACAGTCTATTTACTTTCTGTCTGGCAACCCGAACCTGGACAAGTGGCTCCCTGGTATCATCGCAGCCCGCGTCGGAGATCTACATTATGAGATCAGTCACCGAGCGAAACGGATCAAGCGCTACATCGACCAAATTAGGCTATTTCCAGAAAGGTAACCAACCCTAGAGAATGGTGAACTGACCAGTGACGAACTTGCCGAGGCCCTACCAAGACCACGACGGATTCAGTACTTTCAAGCTCCAGCTATCATAGGACCAACCCAGAGGACGCCACAAGGAATCCGTGGAAAGCATACACCAGCACCAGCAGTCCTGACTCCAGCACATATCTGGACACCAGCTACACCAGTTATACCGTGCTGATCTACATGCACGTGCCACGCACCCTTAAGATATTCACCATAGCCCCAAGTACAATTTAAAAGAGGGAGGAAATGTTGTATATGACATTGAGTATGTGGCTGGAGGTTTCGATGGTTGGTGGTAATGTGCCCGAGTTCCGTTTCCACTACCCGTCGTCACAGAAACAGTTGTAGTAACATGTTCCTTAACATACGTTCAATAAATCTTTAGTCTGTGTCGTTTATTATCAACGTAAAACACAAAATTAATTATATAGAATGTCCTGTGGATAAATCCGATGTAAAACAGCAGTTAACTAGATTCTGATAAATTTGCGATTTAAGAGTTAGTCTACTATTGAAATTAAGTTATTTTTCAGGAGAAAAGTAGCCACCATCAATAACAGTCGTAAATGTTTTATATAAATGGCTGATGAAGTAGGTTCGTTAACCCTAAAGAAGTAATCGTCCATTTTTTTCATTTTCACCACAGTTTTAAGATTCTTACTAATTTAACAATCCCCAATCGAATTTTTCATACATAAATTGCTTGTCAAATAATTTACATGCAATAGTACTTGACTGACACAATATTTTTTTCTTTCGGGGGGGAGGGGGCTGCTTTAGGGCTCGTCAACGTCAAGGTCATTAGAGCCCTTACTGATACAATAGTCAATAGTAATACAATAGATACAATAGTCAATACATGAAAGTATTAGATGAAAATATTTAATAATCATACTATGACATTTAGGATTATAATAAACTTTGTCAAAACAGCAGTTATGGCCATGTTGAGGACAATAAACTAATTAATTCTATCAAAGCAAGGGACCACGCCATCAATTCCAACAAAGGTCCTTATGATGATGGCAGATTTATAATTTTTGCATCCCAAGGCGAAATCATAGCACATGCTGCTCTAAGATAAGAATAAAATAAATTAGTTCACTATTTGTTATAATATCAACAAATTTATATTTAATAGAATACAAAGTGAAGTAGTTAAAAGTACATAGCATTTTGATCTCATGTTGATGAATATCTTTTGTGTCTTATTCTAATTATAATTAAATGACGTCTGTGTCCGATGCTAAGGAACAGCAATTTCTTATAATTATTTTGAAAATACTGCCATAAAGGTAGTTCCCCCATACTTAGATAAATATGTAAATTAAAACTTTACATTGCAAAAATCATCACATAGCATCACATTTGAACACATTAAGCAATGAAATATTGTAGAAATAATTCCATTGGCTCCCAAGCAGAGAAATCCAAAAATTGTCATTGAGCCAAATATGTTTTGTTCACCGATGAACCAGAGCACACAGTACAGGAGTCCCAGGTACAGTACCATGGCCCAACCAAATTTTATAAATTGCACAATTATGTAACAAGAAAAGCTAATCCCAGGACACAATCAGAGGACAATCTCATTACTTTCATCAAAGTATTTGAGCAAAGATAAAAAGTTATGGTCAGGATTTGGATTTTTAGGTGTGCACCTTTTTTCTAGAGGTAATTTAAAGCTCTTCCAGAAGATACAACAGTGTGACATGTCTCTAGGTGATATTTATTAAGCACACTTTTTCCATTTTCAGGACCTTTATCCCTTTCTAGTACCTTTTCAATAATATTCTACAGCACATTTTATCATTTAAGAGATATGATGTAAGAGTTTAATTACATTTATATATGGTTTCAAATCAATATTTAAAAATGTTCATAAGACATTAAATAAATAATGACAACGAAAGTCAAAACAGTGAGTTTTATCACAAAATATATACTGTTCACCCATAAAAGGTAGTACGTCTTCCATTATTTATTTAATTAGATTATATACTGGATGTTAATAGTAGAATTTTTCAAGATAAATTTTAAAATTTTGTGCTTTCTTTGGATCCAGTCAACGCAGTTACAATTACCAAGACCCAGCAACTTCTGTCACACAAGAAAATACATAATTTGCTTGCAGAAACTTGGTATCCAGTCATAAGAACCAGACTGTAGCTATTAAAAGATTGGAAGGTCTCAAAAAGAACAAAAATAGGATATCTTTACTTCCTAGTTAGATGACTTTGTCAAAGACCAACTTGAGTCTAGTCTACAGAAGGATTGGGATGATGAAGAATATACCACTTGTGTCAAGTAGCTATTCTGAGTGAATCTGAAGTTAGTCCCAATAGTTTCTGTGGGTGTTAAAAGAAGCTTTAGCAACTACAAAAATGTTTTATGTTCTTATAGAAACAGACTTATTAAGCATCTCAATTTATTAAAATGTCTTCAAGAACAACTTCCTCCTATTTTACCTTTTCCTGATGAGTGACGACTTGATTTACTTGAAAGTAACTCAATGAATTAGAATAGGAGAATAAGTTGAGTAAAACAGCACCTTTTTACCTTATTTTAGCATCTCTTCTTTCTTTTCTCATATAAAATTTGCACCTAAAAATCCTAAGCATGATTATTACAATGGGTACATAGAAAACCCAATCAAGATCATTTACACAATCAATAACAATAAGTCAGTTGTTTTATTTATTTCTCAATATTTCTGCATAATAACAAATATGTGCTGAAAGCATTGGCCAATTATTTAAAAGACGGTAGTTTTCCTCTACTCATCTCAAGACAAAGAATCCAGAAAACTACAGAGGTAGCACACATTCTTCCTGGTCAAGTGTAAGCCATATTTAGTGATTTTACAATTTCTAGTAAACTTGTGATAAACATAATTGTTTCTAACAAGAATAACACCACTTTGTTGTTTTATTTCATACAACATTTCATAATTATAAATACAATTCAGTCTGTGCAACAAATGAAAATGTTGAGAAAAACATGAATATTAGAGATAGAATTTATTTATTATCCAAAAGATTATCAATCAAGTGGTAAGTAGTATGGGACAAATTTCCAGAACATAAAACCATGACCATATTTCAATACTCTCAAAAGAATGAAGTAATACTTATGTATATAAAATTGAATCTTGATGTAGTCTTTAGCTTAAAATATACAGATGACAAGAAAACAGTAATTATGAAATTTTATAGTAATTTTCCTTTTTTTTCTGGAAGAAATAATTAGTACTCTTGACTTTTCAAATTTCAATTCATAAGTCACAGTTTCTTGAATAATACTTCATTTGTGGCAGTCAATATTGGCATCCTTGTGTGTGGAACTTACTTTGACAGCTATGAAAAAATATTAAAGCTATTTGAATTTTTTTCACCTATTAAAGCTATTTGAATATATAATCTGAACATTAGTCCATGGCTTACAACACTCATACCTTGCTTGTTTTTGTCCAGGGACAAATTGATTAGTTTGTGGTTTATTTTACTTTTTCTTTTTTTTTTATAACTTACTAGTAATTGTTTTCACAAAAATTATCTTTTATCAGTGGAGCCCAACACTTGGGAAGGTATTCACTGCATGTTCAGTAGTCAGAACCATGTCTTTGGGTTTTTGCAAATTCAATCACAGCATTCTCTTAAGCTTTCAGCACTCAACTTTCACTAGATAAACTTCAGAAAATTTATTTGCAAATACTAGATAAAAATAATATAAAACACAAACTGCATGACTTCATAATTAATTGAGTTTATAAAGACCACTGGAAGTTCAAAGTACCAGTGGAGAAAAAGCACTGCTTTTTTAGTAATGGACATCATCAAGGAACTGTGAATTACACAAGGACAACTTATACAAGAAGAAGAAAAATTTATTGGCATTTTGCAATACATTAATTTTATAAACAGCACTTATAAGTTTATATCATGAAAATATATGCAGTTAACAAGTCACAACATTTAGACATAATAATGCAATAAAATTGCAAGAACTACCTAACAATTTCTCATAACTGCCATCTTCTCTTTATTTGGATGGATTCTCAAGATAATCATAAGTATTATATTGACAGGTATCACCATACATTAACATTTTTATTAAAAATGAAAATGAGATTAGGCCTGCACAAAAGTGATAAATAAGTGCTGTACACCATGGCATAATGTTAAGAGTGTGTGCTATATGCATCTAAATGTCAAAAGTAGACAGCTCGATCAGTAAAAGAGAAATATTGGAATAATTTGACATGTATTCCATAGTTTTACTCCCCTACCATTACTTCACACAGATGATTTAATTAACAAAAACTAAACAGCCATACACAAACAGCCATGAGAAATATTAAGCATTAGCCTTGAATTCAGCATTACAGAAATATAAAAGTAACAAATTTAACAGAAGCAATAAAATACTACATTATCAGTATCATTTTATAAATATGAACTAGATTCTAAGTACCTAAAAAATGAAAGCTTTCAAATCAGATCAGCAAAATGAGAAATCTGAATTCAGAGATATCAAACCAAATTAGTTACAAAAAATAAATGCTTCTTTGGTTGCCTCAGTACATTAGAACAAAAAACCTACAAATATGATTAGCCCTAAATAAACACATCACAAATGCGTAGCAATAATATGTGCAATAAAATAATATGATGTATTGCATGTAATTACAAGACAATCTCAACACTAGGTGGGCACATCGATGTGGAAAATGCTATGCTTTCTTCTTACAGGTTAACAAACTCCAGGTCTCATTTTCTATTAAAATTGACCGGCAAGGCAACAGTATCTGACAAACCTCCTAGCTACTCTCTTGTGCCATTAACACATTCTCTCACCTCACCCTAAGAGCACTTAATTCCTCGATTCTATTCACATCTGCTGACACAATGGCCCATTCGTTCCACTCTTATAAACTCTGTAACATAATATTACTGCATGGGATACACTTGCTTCCCAGTAAATACTACCAAAAAGAAAATTTAGAAAATGTCTTATATCATTCAGAGATTATTTAATACTAGTGTAGATACATCTCGTAAAAGCAATAATAGTATAAAATACAAATATTTCAACAGTTTAACTCAGAACTATCCAATATTGTGAGATTTAGAAATAGCCACCATTCAAAGTAAATAAAATGTATTACATAGAATTAAGATGATTATCTATATTACAGCACCCTTCATTCATGCAGCCTTAAAACTTTATGATTTCTGGACAAAAAAACAAGATTTATCACCTAATGTGGTTTAGAAACCCAAGAGATAAAATAAGAATTATTTATAAACCAAACCCTGAAATGAATAACAAAAAGCTTCCATCTAACCTTTCATACAGGATCTTCTCATTTCATAAAGAGTGAAACCTTCTAATCCACGGTTAAGGCAGATTGCCAAGGAACTTATAACCATAAGTAATTTTAATGCTATGTTCCTTTTTCACAAATTAATGGTAGAAAAAAACTAAACAGTCGGCCTACATGTTTCTGTATGTTTCTATCCAATATCTTTTAGACTTTCCAATAAAATGTTTCACTTGCATATTCTAACTAGTTCTTATTTTTCAGCATTCAGCTATGACCTGTCCTCTCATAAAAATTCACAATATGTATATCATACATATTTATATATCTACATAGATAATCTCATCACAGCATATTTGACATTGACTAAGTTTTATTTATAATATACAGATAAATTATGAAGAATAACTTTCTTCATTACTAATGAAAGGAGTCAGAGCCTATCTTACATGATGGTCACTAAATATTTTCTGGAATTTGACTTCAAACTTGTATTTACATTATCTTCACAGTACAGATAGTTAAGGTCACCTCCTTTCATTAATGGACAGATCAACAATACATCAACAAACAGCTTAACCCCATATAAACTCACAAGGTAGTTAGCTATTATGTTCAAATAATTAACAATTCAAATGAAATTTCTCTTCTCTAAGATTCTTAAAATGAAAACATTATGACAAGGCATGACAAATCAATCCACTGCAAACTGTGCAATGTGTTCTTACAAACATTAACTCACAGAAAAGAAACTTGATTGGAGTTCTTTACTTTAAACATCCCAGATAATTATACTTATAAAGTATGGTAGTTCCTTTCTGAGCGAGCCTTATAAAACTTCCAGGACACAAAAGCTATGGCCATTATACCAACGGACAATACAATTCCACCTGAAACAATTATATAAATAAATACAGGTGATAATGATTCCACTACACACAAGAAAAACAACAGAATACTATTTCACCAATTAACCAAGATAGATTATAATCTTCAATCAAAATGAGTCATTATTGCAAAGTCATAAAATTAAATATAGAGCATGACAAATCAGAAAATTAAAAAATTAGGAAATTTCCCTCTCTATATACCAGCCAAGAGTAGCGGAAGCCCTTCATGACATCCCTTAGGAATTAAGGGAGTTAGATAATGGATTATGTTTAGGATGGATATAAGATGTGAGGAACACATTCCTAAGGAAATCTGGTCATTGTCACATTTTGGCCATCAAACCAAATTTCACAAGAAGTGAAGAGGATTCAAACTCTCATTCCCAAAGTCAAGTGCACAAAATCTTCATCATGGACAATCCACTTCCAAATTTTTCAAACACTATGCTCAAAATTTAACAAATTTCATAGTGAAATTTCTAGGCAGAGAATTTGGATAAAAAATATTTTAGCACATTCAATGCTGAAACTAATTTCAAGAAAATGATTCACTAGGAAGTGAGAGAACAACAATGTATGATACAATAAGATAAAGATCAATAAAGTTAAAAAGAAATGCAAAATACACTACAGGAAAAAAATATGTACATGTAGATATGAGAGTATTTATACACATACAACAAACATTATTAGGCCAATTTCTTAGTATTTGGTTATTCCTTAGTTACTCGCCTACAGCAGACCTTAAGAGAATTCATCTACACTGAACAATGGATCATCAATAATTTTTACAGTTTAGTCTGTAATACATCAGTTCACCAGGTTTCATTGCAAAGAACAAGAGCAGTATCACTCTGCCTACTTGTTTACAATGAATCTTACAATTCAAGACTCTCCCACATCAAATTCTTCCTCTCTTGCCATGCCTAACAAATCAATTTCTTCCTCCACATGTTATGAAAAAAGAAGTAAGTGTTAAGAAAAGAAACTTTTAATTATTTACAATTACATAATGCTGACAAACTCTAAACCTTCAGCAATCACACTTTGTCCATCTCACAAAATTTCACATGTCAAACAGGATTTTACTATATTGCAACACATGAAAATCATATATTCTCAATGAGAGATTTATAAACAAACACTTACCAATAAAACTAGGTCCATCAAAATGTCTATCTTTAGATGGTTCAGCTGTTGGTTTAGGAGGAATCGTTGTCACTTGAGTAGGAGCGGGTACAGTAGTATTTGTAGTAGGATTTGGGGTTGTCGGGTTAGGAGTGGATGGTGTGGTAGAATTAGGTTTTATAGTGGGAGTAGTCGTTTTTGGAGGAACAGTAGTAACAATAGTGGTAGTTGGTATAGTAACGGTGGTATTAGGGGTACTGGGAGCTGGAGTAGTTGTTGGAATAGTAGTTGTATTTTCGACAGGAATAACAGTTGGTGGTTCTGGTGTAGAACTGATAACAGTACTGGGTTCTATGGGCACACTTTGGGGATCAATATTACTGTCCGTCTTGTTGTTAAGACCTGAAAATACAAAACACGAATACCATTTCATTAACACCGTTCAACTACACAATCAACTCAACATTTGAAAGATTACGTATATTAAATTAAAAGGCAAATGAACGAGCTTCACTGCTGTCTTAAAAATCACGTTGACTCAACTCACCTGGCTCGGGACCACTATCAGCGTATATTGGGCCAATCTGTATGGTTGCAAAAACAATTATCGAAATCAACATGAGTTGTCTAAACATATTGCCACACATTCAAGTAGTCTGTATTGAGATGTCGAAACGCTAAAGCACGGTATACGAGTGACAAGAAGAGAACTCTCAGAATCGAAACGATCTGGTCGTACGTCCGCCTCTGCCTCTATAGATTACTGACGTCACTACTCACTACCCTTGAATAACAAGGAAAAAATGTCTACAAATGAACGCACGACTCTACCAAATTGCCAACCAGTGCTCGCCAGGTGCCAACGTATTAAATGGTATTAAACCCACTGATAGGTAATAGAAAGCAGGCCAATTCTTCGCATGAGTTCCATGTACGTAACCTCCACACTTCTAACCGTTTCTAACATTCCAACACCACTAGAGACCGCGAGTCGACCTGGAGATGAAACCAGGATGTGACCAACGGTAGACCAGACCTGTCACTCACGGAGCGTCACAGCGTATGTTCCTTGTATGACATAGACCTAGTGCTGGGAATTACCAGCTTTCGTATTCGGATAGTCAATATTTGCTATTGTATAAGATTTCAAGATGTTTCGACGTTTCTCTGAATGCGCTTTATCATTATCTTTGACTAGTAAAGATGAGAAAATTTATTTATTAAACTTCTACTTTAACGATAAATTAAATAAATTCTTTTTATTTATAATATATTTAGAAGACACATAACAAACACACACACACACACATATATATATATATATATATATATNTATAAACGTTTTTAGAAACAACTACTCCTCTCAACATCAGAATGAACAATAACAGAGCTTCGTGATAACAGAGCACGTGAATTAGTTTTCATCTGGTCCCTAGTCAAATCCTTTCAAGAGAGACCCATCAACTGTGCTAACTTTAGAACACGTAATTTCTCATAACAGCTTTATTTACAACGCACAAATTTTCATAGTCTCTTTTTGATGCCAGCTCGATGCTTGTTGGTGTACTAGGGAGAAAGGAGGGAGTCACGACACAATAATGTAACAACTACTCCTGATTGGCACCATTGTGAGAAACTGCGCGTAATATTTCCCGGAAGTATGATAAATTTCGCATTGTATTCCCTTCCCTAGCGATTCTCTCTTGATTAATGTCTCTAGTCCCTAGGAGCCTCAACCCTCCCCAGTTTAAACAGACGACAGTAAATTCTTAATTCTTCAAAATTCAAATTTAAATATCCCTCCTATTTTTCTTTCCTTCCATCTAACGGTCGGTCAACGTAAAGTGAAGAGAGAAGAATCACTTTATTATCTACGTGACTGACGAAGGCGAAAGCCGAAACCGTTTCTTCAAATAAGTGTTTCTTTTAAGTATTATTTTCAATTTTTTCATTAACTTGAAAACTTTTCAATTTATTGAAGACAGTAGTCTTCTACAGACTGAAGAAGGCTGAATGCTCAAATTGATTCGTCAAATTTGTTACAGAAATTATATTAATAATAATTGTAATTATTATTAATTAGAATAAATGAATTATTTATTTTCCTTAAAGCCGATTTCAAAACATCATCATCTCATTGTTAATTCGGCAATTGAAACGGAACGCCAGCTGTCTAAATCTTAATCCATTATTTGCATCCTACTAGAAAATATGTTCGCCATCTTATAAGTCGATAATGACATGTTAGGTTGCAGTGTTGGGATCTGTCATCTTCCAAAAATCGAGGAAATTTATTATTTTCCTGTATTATTTATCTTTGAATTCATTTACCGTATATGTGTCATTATGTGTATAATCGACCAAAAAGAGTACTATCATAAAGATAATTATAGTGTTTTATACGGAAAGTTTAGACTCCATTCTACTTTTTTTCAAAATTAATTTTCCAAAATACAATACCACGAATTTTCGCGATTGTTGTTTGAAAAATATACAAATGCATTGAATTTTCATTGGTAAAAATTTGATCCATCTTTTTCATAATTGACAGAGATATAATTACATCGAGGTATTATATTTCACGATTATATAGTTTTTCAGAATTCATGATTATTTGTCTTATGAAATCTATGCATAAGCAAAAGTCAATTCTCTTGTAATTTTTTACCTCCAATAGTCAAAGGCGTTACTTGTTTGCCCGTGTTACGATCCCAACCTAGAATTCATATTACCGATAAAACATTGTATGCAGTCAAGATTATTTTACTCGTAAGTCAGCAGTTCCAGATCCCACAGACGCAAGCAGGGAACCTGAGCGCTGACTTCCGTTGGCAGTTGGTCAGCACTCTGGCTTGGGTGCGAGCCGCTGTCAGCGGCATCCCCAGAGATGCTTCGACGGCAATACTGACTAGCCAATAGGGACAAACGACGAAAACGTCATTCTAAAAATAAGCTTTATTTGATTGGCCTCCCCCCACCAAGACGTCCATTTTTTGAATGGAACGAGGAGGCACCGAAGCGGAGGGCTCGCCAGTGGAAAGTGAACCTTNCGATGCGTGCTTCGTAAAATGTATACTAATCATTGTACTAGTATTATGTATGTTTGGTATAGTTGTGGAATTGGTAACAGCTGTGGCCAATAGTATCTAAATTACTAGAATAAATAGTGTTAATTTAATGTTCTGTTGTTTTTTCTAAGGTCAATACTAGCGATAGGAAAATGATCCTGGCTTATTTCTAACATAGCCGAACCGGCCACTCGAAATTGTGGATGTTACGTCACAAGCCAAGCGAGTAGCCCAGTAAACGAATATGATGGAGAGTTGCCGGGCAGATGCCTTAAATAGCCCTGTATATAACAATTTAGGTGGAGACGCCGAGTAATAATTGGGAGCCCAGGGGGTGGCACGTAACACCCGTTAACATCAATTTGAAATTGTAATGGATTGCACACACACATTCTGAAAGTTCCTAAAGCACTAGCTAAAACGCATTGTTTTGGTCACAATTGCGCAAATTTTGAAGTAGAAACTCTTGAATCAGGAAATCGCTCATTGAAAAGATGACGAATTTCCTTTAATTCATCATTATGTTTAACTTCGAAGTTACATGTGATAGTCCACAATGATTTCTTAATCAACGAAGCATGTTTTTCTTGAGGATCACAAAAACTTTTCACACTGCTCATAAAAAGTTAAAAACACTTTTTCATGATTAGTACACACTGACTAACCTATTTTAGATCCATATTGAATTAAAAACAGTTATCTTGCGGAAAAACTGTCAACTGACTTGTAATTTTCTTCTTGCGAACAAATAGTTTTTAAATTTCCAGTAAACATGCTTTGTTAATCCCGGCCATTGTTCCTCACACAAAACAACGACGAACTGAATATTTCAAGTGAAAAATGGACCTAAAATCTAGTACTTAGTTTAACCAAATATATCGTCTCCACTGATTACTGAGTGTCTACTTTATTGACATTCGACATTTATTGAACGTTTTTCTTCAAATTGAATGTAATTTACCTACCCGAAATTGAGGATTATCAGTCATTTAAACCGGCATAAACATTTGTCGGTGCACACACTCACAAATAATATATGGTACATAATTAATACGTGTGCGGGTGGACTAAAAACATTAGTTTCAAGCTTTCCATGAAATTGCAAGAGAAAACCAATTAACGTAAGAAATGAAGTAGATTTTATTTTATAACATAATTCATAATGTTCTACTTTTTGAGAATGGAGTCTAAACTTTCTGTATAATACACTATAATTATCTTTATGGGAGTACTTTTTAAGCATTTTGCACTTGCTGTTCATATAGGGTGGATATATGTCAAAACAGACTTGGATTCACTCAAAGGTAAAATATGACAAAAATATGGAATCAATGCGCATAAAACACATTTTTCAACGTAATTAATTAGAAAAAAATACTTTTGTTGAAGTTCTAGATGGTCGACTTTCTTTTCTTTTCTTTTTTTTGCCGATTATACAAAGAATTACCCATATATGTTTCGGATATAAAGTTATTGGAGTGTATGAAAGAGGTAATTCACTTCATACTCAGGGAAATAAATCATTGTTGTCAAATCTAGTGATAACTCGCTAATTTTGGAGTTTCGTCTTAATTAGCTTTTCTAGCGATTTTTTCTTCTAGCAAGGACCAGGTTTGCCAACCTGCAAAACCAAATGTATATATAAATTTATAAATTTATTGTCAAAAAACAGTACAAACTGCGTATGACCACGTGGAGGGAAAAAAACTAATTTACTCTCCGGAAACAAGCAAGGGACCATCCCATCAATTCCGATCAAGGGCCCTAAGGCAGAGGCGGATTCAAAATTTCAGCAAAAGTTCCTAGATAAGATAAAAAGTTGCCTGCGAGTTATAATACTAATACAATGTCAATATGTTTGTAATTTTAAGCAAACAATTACATATACAAGTTATTATCGAACTATAGATTATTCTGAGTATAGTGTTTAAAAATCATAAGAATTGAAATAACTATAAATTCACGATTTATTGTTACTATAAACACGCCCCTAGACAAAACCTAGAGAACCTAAATGATAAATCCGCCTCTACCAGAAGGAAAAACGGAGAAAAGCCCGGGCCAGGATGGGGCTACAGAATTTATGTACACAACCGTGCCAAAGTTGAGTACTCATAAAACTAAATTAAAAGAGCCATAACACAACACATGCAAGAAAATAGTTTTTGAAATTGTTATAAGTTGTTTAAAAAGTACTACAGCAATGGCGTGATAAAATACCAGACGGATTTAACTTTTATTCTAATCAATAAATTATTTTACATTGTAGAAGCATTGGTGCACACGATAGTTTTTAACCGCGGATTTGAAGAGATTCTATTTCATAATGTCTTTTATATTCTTCGGCAGGGAATTATATAGAACGATTTCCGAATGATAAGGTCCTTTTTGGCAAAGAATGGTTGACACTCTAGGGATGAATATTACTACTATTGCGCGTATAGTGTTCGTGAACGAGACTGTTTCGTATAAAGAAAGGGTGGCACTTCAGTAATTCAGTCTTAACAAACAGGACTGTTTCATAAATATAAATGCAGGGAAGTGTTAAGATATTTAATTCCATGAATAAAGGTTTACAAGAGTTTCGAGGGTGAGATTTACAAATTTTCCGAACTATCCTCTTCTGAATTCTAAAAGTTTGAATACTCTGACCCGAATTATCCCAGAAGGTAATGCCGTAACGTAAATGGGAGTAAACGTTTGCAAAATGTACGCAACGGGAAATACGTGGACTAACTGCGTTAACTAAGATTCGGAATGCGTAACACAATTTGCTTAATTGGGAATTAAGATTGTCAATGTGACAATTCCATTTGAGGTTGTCTTGAATATGGAGACCTAAGAATTTTGTATTTGTAACAGTTTTTAATTGTGTTCCGTTTAAAGAAAGAGAAACCTGGGGTAAAGATTTTGTGATACTATTGTGAAATGACATAGACACTGTTTTGTCAGTGTTTACAATGAGACGATTTGCATGGAACCAAGTCGAAAGGTTAGTCAAATTTTTTTTAGCATTGGCGTGTTTACATAGTAAGTTAGTGTCATCAGCAAAAAGAACCATTTTGCAATCTGATGTGGATGATGACATGTCGTTCACATACAATAAAAAGAGTAAGGGTCCGAGAATTGATCCTTGGAATACTCCGCAAGTAAGTGGCTTTGTTTCTAAAAGACAACGCTGAAGTATTTTATTTTTAGTGTAGGATATTTCGACCTGTTGATATCTATCTTTTAAATAAGAAGTTAGCCATTGATGTGGAAGTCCACGAATGCCTAAAGAATGCAATTTGGTAAGGAGAATTCCGTGATCGATGACATCGAATGCTTTGGATAAGTCAAGAAAAACACCCTGAGGATTTTCTCCACGGTAAGAGATGTGGTAACATCGTTTAAAAAAGAAAATATGTCGCTTCTAGTGGAAAAGAATTTCCTAAAACCGTGTTGATCGTCAGAGAGAATGTTATTTTTTGATAAAAAATCTAGAAGACGGTTATAGAATAATTTTTCTAGGATTTTTGAGAAAGTGGGTAGTAGAGATATTGGTCGGTAATTTCCAATATTAAGTTTGTTTCCTTTCTTGTGTAAAGGTTTCACTTTAGCTCTCTTAAATATATTGGGAAACACCCCTTCCGATAAAGAACTATTAAAAATATTTATGAGTGGATTTAATATAGCGTGGGATGAAAATTTAACAATAAACTCAGGTATATCATCTATGCCTGTTGAAAATTTGTTTTTGAAGGAGCTGATGATTCCCATGACTTCACTGGCGTTAGTTTCGGAAGTGAACATAGAAATGGGGTGTGAGTGGATATAATTGGATGACATTGGTTTGGATATATTGAGTTCGTTATTTTACCAACTTCTGAGAAGTAAGAATTAAACAATCTTGCGATGTCCTGGGGATTTGATACGATCTTG
>NNCF01127796.1:597618-726150 GCA_002313205.1 Laupala kohalensis
TTGAATCCGCCTCTGCCTTAGGACCCTTGATCGGAATTGATGGGATGGTCCCTTGCTTGCTTCCGGAGAGTAAATTAGTTTTTTTTCCCTCCACGTGGTCATACGCAGTTTGTACTGTTTTTTGACAATAAATGTATTTATTATTTATTTATTTATTATAACCACTCGTAAAGAATTTATGATCTTCCAGTGCTTTAACATTTTTCATGGCTTCTTTCGAAACAACTGGTTTGTAAAACGTCATACTCAAAAATATCTCATGATGAGTCACGCGGTAATGCCTCCAACTCTACAGAAGTATCTCCGAGGCGAAGTGAGGAGGGATCCTCACCACACATCGTCACTTTCGCCTTATAACGCTCCAAGTCGAAATGTGTCAAATTAGACGCAAAACACGGTACAAAAGCCAGAACTGTTGCAAATTAAGATCTAATTTGGACCTAACACTGCACTTATCGTCGTCATTTGTTCTCAGCTTGTATTCTCTAATGGTGCCCACGTAGTTTCTCTCAGACATCCAGAGATGGCGCTCGCGGCGCAAGCTAATCGATAGTTCGAAATCTCGAAAGGTGGAAGTCGAGGATGGAAAATGAGTTTAGATATGCGACGAAGTATGACTTTTATCAATTTCAATTTTATGTATTGATAGTTCAGCTCCAATGGGAGAGGGGGCTAGCCCCCATTTCTATTTCACAAACATTTTATCCTCGTCATATTCATCCATTCACACTGATAACGATCACTAAGCACTAGGTATAGCACTAAGGTTGAAGGGATGGTACCCAATCGGGATTGTTTTCATCACAAGAGGCAGCAGGGACACCTAATAAATAAGTGTAACATCGTGGCCAGTATAGATGTTGAAATAACATTTTCAAGCACTGTGCTCGCTGGAAATTCCTAAGGCGATTAAGGGCCGAGCGCGTCTCCGCCGAATAAGGAAAACTACCGCTACATGGACTTCCCGTCCATTGTGTAAGGACTGACCAGTTCCCTCCTTCTGAAAACTGAGATGAACGCCCGGAGAAGGAAAATGAATGTGTATGGAATATTTCAGCATTTGACAGAAATAGTGTTCATCCGAAAAGGCAGTTTTTCTCGGAAGCAGAGGTGGGGTGTTGGAAACGGGCGAAGAGGTAGTCACGTGACCTCCGCCTCAATATATATTGAAGGGATTTCAGGTCCTAAGTGACTTTTATACTGGAGGCTTTCAGACTTTGAGACAAGTGCGAAAGCGTATAGAAGTACGCAAGTTATTTAATATGTAACTTGGTTAGTTTGGTCGTCAGACCACTGAGAATTGCTGCGGTAATTCTATTACCTGCTATAGGCGCGAATAACATAGCTTGGAACAGTTATTTATTTCGAGATAGCAACTTGGAACTTTTTGAACTTCGGATAATCTGGGTAGATTTCCGAGTTAATTCATAACACCAGTAGTTATAACTGTGTGTAATTATTGCTTTTAGATAGCAATATCAAGTAATAACAAGTTCAAACTTGTATTTAAGATTTGCGAGTTTGTCTACATTTGTAAATATTCAGAGCTTTATTTAATTTGAATTAAATGTTTTATTGTTATTACTCGAGTGTTTGCTTGCTTGGGGAAACCAAGCAATCAGTGGTGGCAGCGAACTCTACCATAAAGGTTGTGGTTTATGGTTGAATCCCGCTTCTCCACCAAAAGCGTACGCACATCGCATATGGGCTTGTGGTGTGCTGTTACAATAAGATTAGATTATGGTTACGTCACCAGTGATTAAATAACGACGCAAATTTTAGTGTCAGTCTTCACATTTGTCATCCTTTAAATCTTTTCTGTTTCTCCTCTCAATGCACAATGCCCTTCGTCGCTCAGGTCTAACTAGGGTATGTTTTCGCATTGATTCTTTATCACCTTCGACACAGCATAGAATCTGACACCGAGAAGGTGATCACGGTTATACCGGGGTGAACAATTAATTACAGCGCATAAGACTATTCTGTTCATGTGTTTTCAAGGAAATTAAAAGATAAATACCTCCGAGAAACACCGAACACTAAGGCTGCTGTTGTGCTCAGGTTGCACTAGCACAACGGCGGACGGCTGTTTCCGAGTTTGGGCAACAGAAAGCTTTAATGCACACCGCTTGATCCAGCCAAAGTGGAAGTCAAGGATTAAAAATGGGTAGGTCCGCGGTTTTTAAGGACCCGGGTCCGGACGTACACCCAGCTCCGCGGATGCACCTCCAGATTCCGTGTCACCGGACCTTTATAGGTCCAGCACACCAACCGGGCGGGCGGATCTTATATCTTGGACCTGACGTGAATCCGACCAAAGCGGAGCGGATTGGTGTTGTTTGGTGAACGACTCAAATCGTCTATCTACGATGGTCGCAGAATAATATGAAAATTATATTTTTATGACTTCTTAGAAACCACTTACAAAATCACATGGAATTGAATTATTCATTAAAATGAATATGAAATCTCAACCCCTGTTTGCTTGTACAGAACAATAAAACTAAAAATATTTTTAATATTAATTTACAAAACAAATAGATGTACTATCTATTGCAAGTTACTACTAATGAAGTATTTGATAGTTCTAATATATTTAAGATATTAAGAGAATCCTTCCATATAAACAATCACGTTTCCAGGAATGCAATTTGAATAATAATAATAATAATAACTGCTAGACGTGTCGAAACCTGGAGTGTATTAGACGAAGAAACTATGAGTGATCTTCGCTACATTGTATACTCGACAATAAGAGAGAAGTCCAAGGTGAAAGCAAGTAGAAAAATTGGCTGGAATAATTGACTCGGAGGAGGTGAAGACATCACTCGGAGTACCAAGAGAGATGCACGACCTCAACTGGACTACAAACGGAGAATCCTGCGATGACGTAGTAAATATATCATGAACGCAATTACCTGTGCCTGCAAAGCAGCAATGCCGGAGCGAAGAGGTACGAACTCAAAACGAAGCGTATACTGGTGGACTATCTCCTGAGGTTTGTGTAACGTCGGCGCCAAGACATTCTATCAATTTGTGAAATATTAATATTTCTTTGCATTTCCCAAATCGGATGCTGGTAAGAAGATTGCAGAAAGTGGCCGGTCGGCGTAAAGACGGAAGTGCGACGAACTTGGGACCCACCCTAAGCCTCTACAGTTATTGAGGTAGTGTTTGAACATATACCTTTCACTTCTAAGGAAGGTACAATTGTTTTCGGGGAAGGCGGCCTGCGACGTTGATCCAGGCGAGATACACTGGAATTTCGGTGTACCTCAGAAAAGCAGAATTTTAAGACGGATGTGAGTGAACAATGAGATACTCTGAAAAAGGTGCTTGCGAGCGCCTAGGTAACGCCCATGGCGGTTCTTCCTCTACGGCGCAGTCACTGTGTTCCTAGAATCCGAAGGGGTGACCCAAAAGAGTACTTGCACGGTGGAGACGAAGGCGTGGTTATTTGCTGACCACGTGACTTCTTCTACTGTATATATTGGGAGGAGTGAAGCTCCTCAGGGATTCGTTACGAGGGAAGGTAGAGATCCGTCAGTCTGACATGTGACTGAGCTAAAGACTAAGTCGCGGAGACCAGATGTTCGTTAGGCTGCTGCGGTAGTCTTAATGAAGTCATTACTAGTAACTTGTATCAGTTAGTTGTTGGGGAAAACAACTTATAAATTTGAAGGTTCAGATAACCTGAGGGTTTTTACTATTTAGTTGTTACTAAATTTATCCAAGTGTAATTAATGCTTTCCGATAGCATTACTTGTTTAATAACAGATTTTTAAATGTATTAATGATTTTGGGAGTTTGTCTCCGTTTGTAAATTCAGATTTCTAGTTAATTTGTATTAAATCATTATTTATTATTACACGTGTGTTTGATTGCCTGGGAAACTGGGCTGGTGGCAGCGACTTCTACCATAAGGGTTGTGGTATATTTATGTGGATTCCGCTTCTACCAAAAAATCTAACATCGCATCAGGGCTTGAGGTGTGATGTTACAGCTTGTATTCTTAAACAGAAGACAAGCTACAAGTGCAAAAAGGGACGAGTGGCTTAGAGACATTTACAAAGTTTATCGTAAACGGCTGCAAAGAGAAATAAAGATAAACAACACCCGATGTCGGAAGCAACTGCTCGTAGATGTTAAAAATGAGCCATGGGGCAAGGTTTTTAAAATTGTGACGAAGAAACTGAAAGTCACTAGTATAACCCCCGGAGTGAACAATCCCGTATGGGTAAAGTAATCCATGAGCTCTTCACCGTTAGAGGACCCTGTTTACGAGTTCTCCCTGAAGCTTCTCATTTAATGAGGAAGTTAAGTTTACTCTGGACGAACTGAGAGGCATCGAAGAAAATGAAAATGGGAAAATAACCCGTGCACAGATGTAATGCCCAATGAAGTCACAGTATATTCCGGGTATTTACTGAAGGTATTCAACCTTTACTTAAAACATGGGTTTCTGTATGAAAACTGGGAGAGGCAGAAATTGGTCTGATCCATCAAGGACTTGAAAAAATCTTGCAACGGAAGAGAATCTGTCTCCCGGTCAATATGGTTTCAGGAAATGGCTACTGATTATAGACACCGTCATGGAGGTGGTGCGTATCGCAGAAACGGCAAAAGCTTGGGTAAAAGAGGAAAGAATTCTGTGCCCTAGTGGCAATCGACTTCAGAAATGCCTTTAACTCTGCACAATGGAGAGATATAATAGAGACTCTTGTGAAGGAGCAAGTACCAGTTATTTTTTGTGGAAGATTATTGAAATGAGAGGAAGATCATCTACGACTAGGTCTTTAGGATTCAAGAAAAAATGTCATGCGGTGTACCGCAAAGATCACGGATCGGTCCATCCTTATGACACGTAATGTATGACAATCTACTAAGGATTGACCTTCCTCAGGACAGTAGGCTAGTCGGATAAGCTGACGATACCCTAATCAAGAACCACAGCGACTCAGTGAACCTGCTGGAAATGAAAGTAAATGAAACACATTTTAGGGTGAATGGGTGATAACAAACGTCTGATGATGGCTGCGGAGAAGATATTCTATAATAATAATAATAATAATAATAACAAATATATTATAACATAATCTATCATAACCTCCAATCCATCCGACTCCGACCGCTCGCTCCTCGCACACTATCGATAACCAACAAATAACCCAAGAAAAATAAACAGAAAAAAGGCGAAGTTTTACAAAAATTGAAATAGAGATGAAATTTTGGTATACACCTTAAGTTCATCATTTCAAATGAAATATCAAAAGTTCCTATCGATCCCACTAGTGCTAAAAAAATTTCCTGGTCAAAGATCACGAGAAACAGTTTTTCGAAAATATCTCTTCAGGTATGCGTTTTATCGTAAAAATAGTTGTTATAAATTTTATAGATTATAAAATTGCCTACAAAAACTGTTCTTATATGTGTTTTTACTCCGAAGCATCATTTGCGGGCTAGTCCGTTGCGCCCACACTGCGCACAAGTGCGAGTACACACATACGCACTTACACTCGGCAAACTTAATATGCTGACACGTAGACATCTTTACTATAGTCTTGTAAAGAAGGCTATGGCTGACCCTTTTTTTTCTAATTTAGGTGCATACTTACAAGTATAGTACTTGAATTGTAAATGTCAAAATGACTTTGTTTTTCATTTAATTATTAATTTTTAGAATTTGTATATGTATATATATGATATTAATAGATAAAATCTTTAATTAATAGATATTCATCTTTAAAAACATATAGTTGACGATTGTGATTATAATACATTTCCAAACAAACGATTTCATAACAAAATAAACTTAAAAAGCAACAACCAAGTATAAAGAATAATAAAGAATTTTTTATAAAATACCTGCATATCTGAACTTTTTGATTTACGCTAACAACCGGAGTTTTCCAATCAAATTTGAACGAGGAATGAAGACTGATATATTCCGTCGATAAAAGTGATGGAGATACTCAATATTTGGACAATAAACTATATGTGACTATTCATATTGAATGTCGAGTGTAGTACACTCTTGAGAGTGGTATTGCTTCAGTTGTAAGAGAAATAGAACAGAAGAAATCGATTCGTCTACTAACAACTCACCTGATGAATGAAGATATATCAGATCCTCGTTTCCCAGAGAAATATAAAGAAACTAGCTGAGGCCCCTCGGCTTGCTCACGTGAATTTTTTAATAAGACTGCAACTTTATTCTTTCCCATATTCCCACTGATATCCACTGATATCCATTGATGTTAGTAGATTAATAGTGTTGGTGTGTATCCTCAATCCCATATTTTCACTGATGTAATTGAGAAAACGTTTTGGAAAACATAATTTCTCTCCTATAGGGATGAGTTTTCGTAAAAATCCCTTCATAGAGAATATTTTCGATCATTCTTCGTGTCACACTCATGTGGTCTGAAGGGCAAATAATGACATCGGAAAAACGATTATTCGTCTCAGATTACACGAAAACCACGGACTCGGCCCTGTTATTGGTCTTTTTACGACTCGCCCTACTCACCCCCCAGCGCTGAGGAAACCACGCAAGTATGTAATCGAAACTTGAACTTAATGGGATTGATAGTTTAAATATCTCATTTAATATCTCTAAAACTATTTGATCAGGTACAATTTTGATTTATTTTATGTTTGAAAATTAGTTTTCAATTATTTTTATCCATAAACCTATTTTCACCCCCTCCCCCAAGGGGTGTTAGTAGAGTCTTCCTTTCATGAGGGTTGAATGTAGACTAACACGATATTGGGATTTCACTGTCAAATCACTGTCTTCATTCTCTCACTCCTCCTGTTTCTCTTTGCTTCTGTGATCTGGAACTTGATTCCGGTATCTGACCATTTGTAACCTTCCACCATTTTCTTATAGATCGACCTGTCCTGTACTGTCTGTATTTTTTTCCATTATGCCAATTGTCTTCAAGTCCTCCCTGACTTCTTTCATCCAGTTCCCCCCGTTAAGGATGTTGCGTCCCATATCTTCTTAGTCAGCCTGATGTCATCCATTTTCATCACGTACCCTACAAATCTCAGTGTTCTTTTCCGTATAATATGCTTGAGATAAGTTCTACACTATCATACAGGTCCTGTCTCAATCTATGTACTGTCACGAAATATTAATTTTATTCATTTAAATTAAAATTAGGATGCAAGAAAATTATAAGATACATTTTGAAAAGGGACCGTTGAGTATGCGAGGGGGCTGAGCGTTGGAGAGGCCAGCGCTACGCGTCGACAAAGGGTGCGATAGCCGCCTTTGAAAAATTGGAAGGCCAAAACTTTTCAAAAAGACTTTGAATAAAGTAATAAAAATCTCTTTTGAGGAAGAAGGTTCTGCGTAGTAACCCGCGCCGAACCGGAAGATAAAGAAATGACAAATATAATAGGAAACAGGTCAAAATGAACCAGAGGTCGCTTTGGAAATATTTAACAAAGGGCGTGGGTGAAGAAGCGTTGAAATTCGAGGGAGCGGTTTTTGGGTCGTCTGAAGGCGGAAGTCTGAAGTGCAAAACAGAATCATAAAAATCGGAAGTTAAAGAGGCTGAAGACCCATTAACATCAAAGCGAATTGGCACGACGCAAGACAAGGGAGCGAGAAGCTTCTGACGACGCAGAAGGTTAACAAAAGATGGGACCGACAGAGCGGGGTGGTCACCAGGGAACATGCGTGCATGTTTCAAACATGAAAAACTAGGAGTTCTTTAGCGGGCAACCAACTGTCACTCGACAAGGGAAAGATGCGGCGCAAACAGCAAGGACAATGATAACCCGGGTCGCAGTCTCGAGACACTAGAATCCCTATAGAGGCGGGGGACGTCCGAAAGCTACAAATGTTGTTAAAAAATGAGGCAGTGTAATTCGCCGAGGACGTGACACACGTCGCGGGCGCTCAGCCAATCAAAAGGACTCCACGTGGAATGCACAGAACGCAATAATTGGTTTAAGAAACCACGTGACGTAATGGGCGAGACTGTCTCTTCAAAATTCTGGGGAAAAGAGGGGATGTTTGTTATTTAACTAGGTGCGCGGAAGCGCTGACAGAGATACAGAGATACTTAGAGGTTCATCCTAACGTACTTACTGACAGAGTTACTGAGTGAGATACGGACATGCTGATAGATCCGACTTCCATATCATTTCGATATTTTTATGACGAGTAACTCAGCATCGCGTGAGATGGCTAGCAAGTTACGCTCCTTTCGCCTTCACTACGAGAATCATCACTTCGAGAATTTCATTATCACTTGAGAATTTGTACGTGAACATTACAAGAATTTTCACAATCACTACTACTATAAGATTACGAGCATATCATTATGCCTTTCGGAGATTTTTAACATTGAAGTTTCACTCAAAGTTCTTGTTTCAATAGTAACATCAACAGTTTAATCAGTTAATTACTTCCGGCTACCGAATATTTTGGCGAGCAATGTCCGTTGATTGATACGAGTGCAAGTTCGTGCGGAATTGTAATTAACTACTCGGCAGCGAAAATTTTATTCATTGGCTGAAGTGAAGCACCTATGAACTCTCATTACGCCAATCAATTATGGCGACATCATCCAGCTGATTTTTGGGGAAGGAACCCCGAAGAAATGGAACTTGGAAGGCGGCAAGAATGGTCACTGACCTCTGGAGTTGAACGGGGCGACAGCGTGGGGGCAGACTAATTCCATGAATGACCTGGTTGTGGGACGAGCATACTGGCCTGAGCTATGACCTTTTGGAATGATGGCACATCACAAAGATAATAACGAGCTGGCTGCGCGTAGTGATCTCGTGTTGTTTGGCTGTGAGAAGAACAGGGCAACGAACGTACGGCTTATTGCCCTAACCCAGAACTTTTGTAAACAAATGTTATTACTTAGACAATAAGGGCGAAGATGACGGACTTTAATTATCGGTACTCTCTAGTTTATTCATTGTAAATTTTCATGGCTCGAGCAATTAAGATACCAGGATTTGTCTAAAAGAGAGTAATTCAAATTTGTTATGTGGGGTCCTTGTGATTTTGGGGGTTGTATGCATGATATGTTAGGAAATAAGAATCTGTAACTGTTTAAATAAATATAATTAAACCAATTGTATTTAAATGGCGTTTTCCTTTCATAAGGAACTTGAGTGTGTGTTTTTCACGATTATAAATGGGCCGAACCCAGCCCGTGTAAAGTAGAATCCATCTGATGCTGAACGAGCTACCCGAAAAGAAGAGCTAAATTGAGTATTACCCATTACACCGACATACCGTAGCATCAATCATTTCGTTGTGTGTGTATATATATATATATATATATATATATATATATATATATATATATATATATATATGTGTGTGTGTGTGTGTGTAGCCCCTCCGTGGCGAAAGTGGCAACGTTCTCATCCCGGGTTCGATTCCCGGAGGGGGCAAGATAAAATTTGTAGCTCTTTGTATCCATGTCCCAGTTTAATTAGCTGGGATTTACAAAGAGACTAACAACCGCAGTTGTAATGCACGGATACAGCGCTCTGGATCATATCTAATCGCTGCCCGATCTCGGTTATTAAAATTACGACGAGTCTAGTGAGTAAACTCAAATCAAAACTGAGTCTTACTGGTAGTCGTCTTTCGTGGTCCTTAGTTGGCCTGATCGATATACATACATATATATATGTGTGTGTGTGATGGATTAATAGTATTAAGGATACGAATGTAACCAAATGAACTAGTCATAGCACAGGTATATATGCCTACGTGGGATTTCAGTGATGAGGATATTGAAAGAGCGTATGAGAATACTGACAGTGCAATAGAGAAGAAAACTGTTGCAAGATAATATTGGGAGATTGGAATGCTGTGGTTCGAGAGGGGTGGGAGGGTTAGAGAAGTAGGACGTTATGGATTGGGAAGAAGAAATGCAAGAGGGGAAAGATTAATTGAGTTTTGTAAAGAGTATAAGCTAGTTGTAATAAATACCTTCTTTGAAAACCATAAAAGAAGAAGATACACACAGATTTGTCCAGTAGATGGAACTCATTATCATATTGACTATATACTGGTGGAGGGAAAGTATAAGAATGCTACCAAGAAAGTAAATGATCTACCAGGTGCGGATATTAATAGCAATCATGTCCTACTAATGATGGAAATAAGAGTAAAGTTAGAGAAACTGAAGGAAGAGAAAAAAGTTTAAAAAAATGGAATATGGAAAAGATGAAAGAGAGCAAAGAAACTATAGGAGGAAAGTTTGTACTAGCAATAAAAGAAGGCAAAGCGAAGGATGAAAATAGCGCAGAGAAATTGGAAAGAATAAAAAATGGTTTAGTAAAAACGGCAAGGGAAGAAGTAGGATATTATGAAGGAAAAGAGCAAAGAAACCATGGGTAACAGAAGAAATGTTACTAAAAATGGAAGAGAGGAGAAAATATAAGAATAAGACAGGAGAATGGGCGCGTGCTATGTATAGAAGACTAAACAATGAGCTGAGAACAGAAACACAGAAGGCAAAAGAGAAGTGGTTATCGAATGAGTGTGAGGATGTGGAGTAATTAGAAAGAAAAGGGCAATATGATTTAATGTATAAGAAATTAATGAAAATAACGTGGGAGAGAAAAAGAGAATGAGAGAGATTGAGGACAAGGAAGGTAGAAGAATGTGTGAGGAAAACGAAGTAAGAGAAAGATGGGGAGAGTATGTGAAAGAGATATATGCAACGAATGAAAAACCTGAAACATTGGACATAGAAGAAGAGTGGGAAGCAGAGGATGGAAATATAAGGTCGTATATACTAAAGTGTGAGGTACCTAAGGCAATTAAAGAAATGAAGGATAGAAAGGCAACTGTAGTTGATGAACTTCCAATAGAATTTTTCAAATGTTTGACAGAAGATGGATTAGATGATATAGTGGATTTATGCAACAACACGTATAACACCGGAAAATGGCCAGAAGACTTCTTAAAGATTATGATGATACCGATTCCAATAAAGATTGGTACAAGAAAATGTAATGAGTACGGAACAATTAGTTTAATTGCTCATGCTGCTAAAATTCTGTTGAGAGTCCTAAATCGAATGTGAAATGGAAGAAAATCCTAGTGAGGAGCACTTTAGTTTCAGACAGGGAAAAGGAAAAAGGGATGCCATAGGACTGCTGAGAACGGTTGGTGAGAGATATATAGAGAGAGTAAAAGGAATAAGTCTGTGTTTCATAGACTTGGAAAAGGCTTTTGATTGGGTAAATTGGGAGAAATTAATAGAAATTATGAAGGAGAAAAAGGTGGACTGGAAGGAAAGAAGATTAAATTGTGAACTGTATTTAGGTCGGAAGGCAGCAGTGAAGAGAAATGAAAATATGACTGAATGGGTGGAGTTGGGTAGAGGGGTTAGACAGGGATGCTGTCTGTCACCTTCTCTATTTAACATTTATATCGAAGACATGATAAGTAAGGTATTAGAACAAAGGGAACAAAGTATTAGTATTGGGGGAGTAAAAATAAGATGTATCAGATTTGCAGATGGTATGGTGGTTTTAGCTGAGGACACAGGGTCGCTACAGAGATTAATAACAGGGTTGGAGGAGGGTATGGAAGCATATGGAATGAGAATAAATGATGGCAAGACTTAAGTGATGAAGACAAACAATGGAGACGGTATTAAAGTAAAAACAGAAAGGCGAAATACAGAAGGTGAACACCTACAGCTACTTTGGAACTCTCATAACAGAGGACTGGAAGAGTATGGGGGATATAAAAAGAAGGATAAGAATGGCAAAGGAAGTTTTCAACAAGAAGAAAAGATGATTGTGCAATAAAAGACTAGAATTGAAACTGAGGAAGAGATTGATGAAGTGCTATGTGTGGAGTGTATTGATGTATGGATCTGAGACTTGGACAATGGGTAAGAGAGGGATAGAACTGAGGCATTCGAGATGTGGGTTTGGAGGAGGATGGAGAGAATAAAGTGGACGGATAGAATAAAAATAAACAAGTGCTAAACAGGGTAGATGAAGGAAGAACACTGATGGGGAAGATAAATGAGAGGAAAGTTAGCTGGTNATAGAGAAACAATCTGATACACACTAATTTTCATAATATAGAAATACAAAACATTAAAACAGTACTATCAAATCTTAATTAATTCAAATACCTCCTATCAATTCTCTGATACCCTGCTTTGATAATGTTCTTTTAGCAATCTCGTTATGTTTGGTGTAATGTTATTACTAGCAGCAAGTTAAAGCATTGCCTGCATGTTTCTATTTGATAAACTGGATCTTATTCTTGGCTTTGTGAGCTTCATTAAGGGAAAAAAACTGCCCACATTTGTACATACTGCCAAACATAGAAAACATATTTTGTAGAATTACAAAATCAAGGATATTTTACAAGGTCCGGGCTTTATAAAACTTATTATCTGTATTTATTAAACAAATTTATATACTTATATTTATTTATTTATAAGACAAATTATCTGCATATTGATACTTGGTTTGTAACAGAGTATAATTTAATGAATCAATTAGTTCCAACTGTAGTTATTCAGGTACATCCTCAGGATTCATTGAATAAGGGGAACAGAGCAAGTGTAACTTAGGTTGCAGCACTTCAGTCTTTTAACTTTTCAAAAATCTTCCAGGATATCTTTCAGAGCACTGCAGTATTTTTCTATAACTAAATTAACATCCAATGACTGCAGTTAAGGAAAATGGCACAAATTTTTTGACATTTGCAATATCCATAACGAGAGTTTCATTTCGAAACTATTCACTTCATCTATCATTTTATAAATCAACAAGTTTTTCCCTTTTAACCTTATTTATTTTTATTCAATTCATGTCTTATGGGGCTGTTAATTTTAACTTAAATTTAAAACATTAAGATGTGAAGAAATATCAAACAAAAAGTTAAGATCATGTATTCAGTTAAGAGTTGAATAATTCTGGAATGACATTATTTGCCACTCACTTTTACCGTACGACCTCTTCCATCCTGCCAGGGTAGCCTACAGGCCAACCCTGGCTGCTGCCTGACTGCACAGATGACACGCATGGTGTGCTCTACTTGAGTGTGCAGTGCTCCTTTGCCCATATGTACTCCTGTTGACTTTCAATCATATACTGGATTTTAATTAATCTCTGGGATTGGAGTTTATTTATTATATGCCTTTTGGCAAGGTTCAGGCCATGAGACCTGCTCTTTCACCTAACCATTGGATGTAGGAAAGGAAATTGGGAAGAAAAGATGTTGGGAGTTTAAGTAGGAACAAGAATTTATACCAAGTGTTGTTAATTCACTGCTCTCAAATATTTTAATATGATGCCATAAGCTATTAAGGACATTGAATATAACTGAGAGAAAGAGATTTCAGATTGATTTTTAGACTTTTTCAGACTTCAGATTATATGTTACTACTGTATTTTATATTAATTAATGTTTAAAAATTACTTTTCTTAGAAATCATAAATACAAATCATTATACTATTCACTTAATTATATTTTAAGCACTCCATTTTGTTAAGTTTGACTTGTGGATTCTTGAAAAAAAAATTTGAGTCTCTTTTCCTTATTTTATCATTATAAAACTGTGTAAGCTTTTGCATTTTGAATGAAAATACAATATGATAAAAAAGAATTCAACTATTCTCCCTGCACCCTACAAAATATGCTACTTTCTAATTGTAAGTAACAAGAAAAAAATTAAAAAATGTGGTCACAATAAAAAAGAATAATTATGGATTAAGATAATTATACCCATAGAATTTTTAACTCTCAGGAAGATAACAATCAGTTCCACAGTGATTTTATTGTTTGTATTTGCATGTTGAGCAAATGTAGAGCTCCTCCAATAAATTTCTTTTTTACAGCACGGAAAATGTCATCACCATAGCCACAGAAAATATTATACGAATTTGAAAATTGTTCTAACTATTAAATTCATCTACCAAGAATAGACATTGGATTTTCCATTGCTTATCTAAATTCTTATAAAAAATATTTTCCATCATACTTGAAAAATCTTTTATTGATGCTTAATTTTGTAAACTCCAAAAATTCATTTACTTGCCCTGTTTCTATTTACAAAGAAAGTAACCACTTTTTTGAAATTTTTTCAAGTATATTTCTAGTATACTGGGAAACAACAAGACTACCATATCATCTTCATCTTTGCTTGAGCCAGCATATCAACTTCAATCAGTACATAATCTTCCAAATGTCTAATCAAATCAAACATTTTCTTGACAAAATTGTTTTAATGTTTTGACCAACCATTTAGCCAAATATAGCTAGGAACCCCCATATTTCTAACTGTTGATGACATGGTTAATTCAAGCTAGTGAATTTTTGGCAGACCATGAATTTGTAGAACCAGAGGGCTGTTCATTTTGATAAGATCTCTTTCCTTACTAGTGAGTATTTGGTTTACCTTCTGAATACTCCACACACTGATAAGAATTTAATAGAAAAACTGTGCAGACTTTGTAATCTTCAAAATCTGATATCACAATTTTGTTCCATTTTTCATATTTCGATAAACTACAGGCTTCATATGGTTGAGCTCCACTCAGTTTTCTTGTAACTATTATTTTGTATGTATCCCAAGTGTCCAAAACTTTTTGTTACAAGCACTTTGTGTATTTTTTAATTATTTTGAATAGCTAACTCTGGAATCACAAATGAAATCTTCACAAGTTTTTAAACAGTGATTGAGAAATTGCTTTTCTTCCTTTTTTAATATCTCTGGATTAATTTACTGTGTTCTTGATTTAATTCATTACTACCAGGTATATAATTTCTTTTATACAACCTTTTTGATTGTAATTTCTCAAATTTCTAAGAATTATTTCATATATTTCTAGTTCTAAAACAGTTAAGTATTCAAGAGGTTGCAATCTAGAAGTTTGTTTTCATCCACACAACACTACTCATGAGATTCATCATTCTAGCATTTCAACCACACTTTCAACCACTGATGTTTAATGTGTAACTGCTTCCGTAATGTTACGGAATTTGGTTGATAGTAATCAAAGATATCTAAAAGTTTAAATTAACCAATTCAATTTTTTTATTTTACAGTTAATATTTAGTGCAAATATGTGAATTCATCAAATGTAAAATTTCTTATCTACTTAATCAAACTTTTTAATAATTCTTTTAATCAATACTTTTTTCTTGGAAAAAATTTAGTACTCACTTAACACTCCCTCACACAGAATACTGAAAAGAAAGATTTATCAGTAATCATCTCTTTTCTCTTCATATATAATTAGCTGTGAACGTATCCTTGATGTTTAAGTGTTATATTGTCATTATTTTGTATATAGTTT
This sequence comes from Laupala kohalensis, assembly GCA_002313205.1. Taxonomy (NCBI): domain Eukaryota; kingdom Metazoa; phylum Arthropoda; class Insecta; order Orthoptera; family Trigonidiidae; genus Laupala; species Laupala kohalensis. Next base: position 612,943 of record NNCF01127796.1, read on the forward strand.
GAGATATTTGGTATTATTTTTCTTTTGTATTTATTAACATATAAGTGGTAATCTTGTAAATGAAACTGTCCTAATTTTATGAACATTCCTTTTTTTCTTTGTGGTGAAGTCATTTTTTTTTCCTTCACCAAATCCATATTTGAAATATGAACTCAAATCCACGACTTTGAAATATTTATACCTTCCATGTTTCCATCATGGGACCAAATTGATTACTTCTTGGTGTATTTTACAGTAATATTTTGTTATTTTTGGCAATTAACCCGTCTAATTAAATATTATTTGTTTACTTGAAAGTCCAACAATCTTGGGAAGTTCACAACAGTTTGTCCAGTTGCTGCAATCGTGTGTTCAGTTTTCATAGATTCAACTCACTCATCTCTCTTTTGCTATTGGAAAAGTTAAAGAAACAGAAAAATTGAGACTGAATAATTATTGTATTTGATAAAGACTATAGAAAAATATCAATTCAAATTTTATTAATATGTTGGTATACATATTTGATATAATTGATATGTTTTCTACACTGTATATTGTAAGAAAATAATAATAATTCATTAAATAATTATAACAATGTGATAAGAATTTATTAATAATGAAATAAAAGTAAAAACATATATATATCATTTTTTCCTAGGCTGGCAGTCAGATAACGACTTTTATGTATTTATTCACAACTCAAATTGTGTTAATGTTTATAACTGTTCTAAACTTTATAGAGCAGAGCAGACCATATACTTGGGTGTTATAATCGACAAACATCTGAGATGGGCTGAATGGGATGAGATGGTATGTAAAAAAAGTAGATATTAACTGTATATTTTTCACAAAATGAAAGCAAGTCTAACTTAAAATCAATTAATTACATTATATCATGGTATGTTTACGTCTATCACTATGTATGAAATCCTCATGGTTCAGGAAGAGCTTGCCCAAATATAATTTCACAACTCTCTTTTCCAAAATGTACCTACATTACATACATATCTATTTTACACTACATTTTGTTACAATAATGAACTCTTCACTCCACCAACTTCTTCTACTCAATGCTCACCTTAGGAAAGCCTATGAACATGTAAACTACTTAATGTCAGGGATCAGTAGGCTGGAAAAGGTGGTTAACAACACAAATGGCTGGAATCTCATTGGAAACAAAAAATCTACCCACCTCTCATGGCATTCACCCGTGAACAGACATGTAGCTGTCCCTACACAGAATAGGTTCACAATCCTTAAACAAACTCCTGCCAAACCTCCCCCTCTTCCTAATCCTTTACAACCAACAGTGCACCAACACAACACTAAAGCACACTCTGGGGCAACTAGCAAGAAACAAGGAAACTTTAAAAAACCTTGCTTGAAAGCACCTATCAAACACTCCATAAGTTTTAATCTTAGGAGATAGTCATGGTAGGAATATGTCTTCCAAACTGAGAGAATTACTCCCACATAAGTTCTCAGTCACTAGGATTTTTAAGCCCAATGCCAGGATGACTGACATGATCTCAGGACTTCCCATTAATTATACACTACGGAACACTGTAGTAATTATTGGAGGGAGAATGTTAATTTGGGTGGTCACTTTGATTCTAAGAAACATATAACAACTATTCTTAAGGCCACCAAAAACACCAATGTATGACCACTCTGTCCCCATGGCATAACAACTCTTCTTGTAAACAACAAAATTAAAATTGCCAATAGGGACCTATAACAACACCTGAGAGATACTCCTATTAAACTTATTGATCTCAACAATTTCTCAGCGCAGCAGTTTACTAGACATGGTCTCCATCTGAACCAATCTGGTAAACACACTCGGGCTAGGCTTATTACAACAAGGATCCTGGGTACACACAATTCTCCACCCAAAACCACCTCCATTCCTGCTCTTGCAAACCAACCATCATCTCCTTTCAATCCACCACTCACACCCAATCCTCATCCAACTCTCATTCCTACATGTTCACCAATTACTTTGCCTGTTCCACTAACATCCATTCCTCTCACATCTCCTACTCACCCTAACTCTCCATCTCTAATCAATCGCCCCTATGCCTGTGTGGTGTCTTGCCAATCCACATCACCCAAACCCAGACTCAGTTCACCTGCTTCTCGCATCACTTCCTATAATAATAATAAAATTAATAATAATAATAATAATAATAATAATAATAATAATAATAAATCCCGTATGGCGTCCGGGACCAAGTGAAGAATAGCACCATGGGATCTCTCCCTGTCGTAAAAGGCGACTAATAGGAGCAGCTGACAGATGTCCTTTCCCTATGACTCCTTTCAGAACACTTTCCCTCACCCTCAGGAGTCAATGGGTGGATTGAGTAGCTCATAGACTCCTATCTCCTACCCTTAACATCCTATTCCACCCTCCCCATCCCACCTGGCCGTAGGGTAAAAAGGCACACCCATCGAAGATCGAAACAAGATTGAAAAGTAGTAAGACCTCAGAAAAGAAGTCGCTGCCTGGGGAGCGCCAGAGCACTTCTGGAGCAGCCACTGGAAGTGACAGCATGTGGACCGGTAGTGGTAGGATGCTGAACAGGCGGGCTCCTACCGGGTCACCCGAATCTAATACAGCCGAAACAATGAATAGTAGTCAAGAAACATCGCAAAGTGCTATGACTGCTGAATCTGTTTCTCAGGGGGGTAACCCAATTTTACCTGAGACCACATCCGCAGGAAAAAGACGTGTCCGCATGAAATGGACCCAAGATATAAATGTATTCCTTATGCGGACCTATTTCCAACAAACCAGGCTAGAGACAGATATGGTTGCCTATAGATATAAATTGTACCTGGCTTTTGTAGAGAAATATCCTACTATTCCAGTAACGGAACAGAGGATAGCGGATCAACGAAGAAGTATTGTGAAGAACAATCTCTTATCAAGTGACCTACTAGATCTGATAAAAAGAGAGGTTGCTTCCCAGCAGGAAGCAATCCCTGTAGAAGAACAGAACGAAGAGACACCTCCATGTATAAGCATCTCTAAGGCGAATACTGATCAATCTAATGACCAAGAGGAACTGGAGAGACGGGGTGAAGACACAGTTGTGCCGTGTGACGAAAATCTGGATAAGGAAGGGAACAAGGACTGCGTTAATCGTATAGATGATATATTTAGAACAACGATGCAAGAATACACGGGCACAGATCCAACCAAGAGACCAAAAATTCCTAAACAGAAAAGTTCTAGAAAGTTTGCCAAAAATTTAGAATTACTTGACAAAAATATACTACCAAGATATTTAAATGTCGAAGACATTGAGGAACTTCATAATCTAATCTACCGCGCTGCTCTTACTGCTGCCAGATGCAATGAAGCGAAGATAGTGGAACCCAACAAACAAAGCGATAGACACCACCGGGAAAATGCACCCAAGTGGAAGAGAAGACTGAGTAGGAAAATAGAAACGAAAAGGACACAAATTGCTAGGCTTCTAGAATTCAGCAAGGGCAAACCTAGCAAGAAGCTAAGGCGTAAAGCCACAACCATCCTGAAGTTATACAAAACACATACTGAGCGCGACTGCCCTAACCACGAATTAACTAGTATTATTGATACTCTACAGCAAAAACTGGCAGCATGGAGTGCAAGATTGAGGAGATATTCACAATGTGATAGAAGGAAACAGTAAAATAATCAATTTAGCAATAACGAGAAACAGTTTTACAGGAAACTAAAAGCTAAACTAAGTAAAGAAAAAGATGATGGAGATAGCAAAGAAACACCAAGCAGAGATGATATATCAGAATTTTGGTCAGATATGGTCCAACAGAAAAGAGTATAATCAGGAAGCAAAATGGATAAAAGAGGAAGAAAAAGCTACTAGCATGATAACAGACATGCAGGAACCTGTGATTACTGCTGAAACTCTGAAGAAGGTTATTGACAACACACATAATTGGAAAAGTCCAGGAAGTGACAATATACACAATTTTTGGTATAAGAACTTCACTAGTGTTCATAGTAAATTAGCATGCTATATAAATGAGTTTTTGACTAGTCCTCAAACAGTCCCAAAATTTTTAACGCAGAGGAAAACCTATTTGATACCAAAGGGAAAGTTGACAAAAGATCCCTCACAGTATAGACCTATCACATGCCTTCAGACCGTGTATAAAATCATAACATCTTGTATCACACAGATACTTAACTCGCATGTTGAAAGCCAAAATATAATGACAGAAGAGCAAAAAGGATGCCGCAAGGGAGCTAAAGGATGTAAGGAGCATTTGATAATAGACTCTGTAATCCTAAACCAAGTCAGTAGGAAAAACCAGAAAATATCCTGCTGCTACATAGATTACCAAAAGGCATATGACTCTGTCCCGAATACGTGGCTGATTAAAGCGCTTGAAATCTATAAAGTGCACCCGATTCTTGTTAAATTTTTAAGACATCTGATGCAAAGTTGGAGAACTGATATTCACCTNGGTGACGGACGAGCAGACTATTACTACACCAGGGATTAAAATAAACAGAGGAATTTTCCAGGGCGATGCACTTAGCCCTTTATGGTTCAGTTTGGCCCTAATCCTCTTTCTAATGTATTGAAACGAAAAGGAATTGGATATTGCCTAAAGTCAAAAGGGACAGAACATGTTGTATCACACCTCCTATATATGGATGATCTTAAGCTTTATGCTCCATCACATAACCTGCCTAAAGAATTGATTATAGAAGTTGAACAGTTCTCGAGTGACATCAACATGACATTTTGTCTGGACAAGTGCACCATCAATATTACTAGAGGGAAATATGAATTTATAGGATTTGAGACTAACCAGGGTGAATCTATGAAAGCAATGGATGAGGGTGACTTTTATAAATACTTTGGATACTTTCAAGGGGAAGAAAATAAATCATACAAAGGTGAAAGATTCACTTACCAAAGACTACTTATTAAGAGTGAGGAAAATATGTCAAACGGACTTAAATAGAAAACATATATTTCAAGCAATCAACACATTTGCAGTGTCTGTTTTGACATATTCATTTGGTATCATATCATGGTCAGATACTGATTTGGAAAATATCATGAGAAAAAGAAGAGTTGAATTGACAAAATTCAGGAAGCACCACCCGAAGGCAAATGAAAAACATAATCGATGGCGAAGCATGGCTCTTCATGGAAGGCACCCTCATGACCTTGACCAAACATATGTCGACAAGGAATCGTCAAACGCATGGTTGAGATGTGGGGATCTCTTTCCTAAGACTGAAGGTTTCTTTATAGCCATCCAAGATCAAGTTATTAACACCAAGAATTACCTGAAACGCATTATTAAGGACCCTAGGTTGAAAGACGACAGATGCAGGAAATGTAATGATAAAGCAGAAACCATCCAGCATATTATGTCCGCTTGTAGTACCCTGTATTTACATCGTCATGATCAAATTGTAGCTATTATCCACCAAGAAATAACGTTAAATTCAAAACTTCTGAAGGATAAAACGCCTTATTATAAATATGAAGTAACCCCTGTGTTAGATTCCAACAAGGTATCTTTATACTATGACAGGTCAATTATAACTAATAGATGTATCCCTAATAACAGACCTGATATTGTTCTGCGCGATAAGGAATTGAAAATTGCATATCTCATTGACATTGCGGTACCTAATACGCACAACATCCAAAACACAATAGCTGAGAAGAAACGGAAATATGCTGATTTAAGTGATGAAATTCAAAAGATGTGGAAGCTTAGTAAGGTATATGTTGTACCAATTGTGTTATCGACAACTGGTGTGATCCCTAAAGCCCTACATGAGAGTCTCAAGATCCTCGGTATAAGGAGAGAAGTGTATATTCTTCTCCAGGAGGCAGCTAATTTGAATACGACATGAATAGTGCGTAAATTCTTTAGCCAAGAGTAAATAAGTGTGCTTGATTTGTATCCGTACCTTATTTATACCAACAGAAGCTGAGATGTATTAATGAAATTCAATAATAATAATAATAGTAAAATTACAATATGTTTGTAATTTTACGCAAAAAATTACATGTACAAGTTATTATCGAACTATAAATTATTCTGAGTATAGTGTTTAAAAATCATAAGAGTTGAAAAAAAACCCTAAATTCACGATTTATTGTTACAATAAACACGCCCCTAGACAAAGCGTAGAGAACCTGTATAAGAAATCCGCCTCTACCGGAAGGAAAAACGTAGAAAAACCCGGGCCAGGATGGGGCTACAGAATTTATGTACACAACCGTTCCAAAGTTGAGTACACATAAAACTAAATTAATATGAGCCATAAGAAACAACACAATCATGCATGAAATAGTTTTTGAAATTGTTATAAGTTATTTAAAAAGTACTACAGCAATGGCGTGGTAAAATAAGACGGATATAACTTTTATTCTAATCAATAAATTCTTTTACATTGTAGAAGCATTGGTGCACAAGATAGTTTTTAACCGCGGATTTGAAGAGATTCTATTTCATAATATCTTCATTATATTCTTCGGCAGGGAATTATATACAACGATTCCCGAATAATAAGGTCCTTTTTGGCAAAGAGTGGTTGATACTCTAGAGCGATGAATATTACTACTATTGCGAGTATTGTGTTCGTGAACGAGACTGTTTCGTATAAAGAAAGGGTGGCACTTCAGTAATTCGGTCTTAACAAACAGGACTGTTTCATAAATATAAATGCAGGGAAGTGTTAAGACATTTTATTCCTTGAATAATGGTTTACAAGAGTTTCGGGGGTGAGATTTACAAATTATCCGAACTATCCTCTTCTGAATTTTGAAAGTTTGAATACTCTGACCGGAATTACCCCAGAAGGTAATGCCGTAACATAAATGGGAGTAAACTTTTGCAAAATGTACGCAACGGGAAATACGTGGACTAACTGGGTTAACTAAGATTCGGAATGCGTAACACAATTTGCTTAATTGGGAATTAAGATTGTCAACGTGACAATTCCATTTGAGGTTGCCTTGAGTATGGAGACCTAAGAATTTTGTATTCTAAACAGTTTTTAATAGTGTTCCGTTTAAAGAAAGAGAAACCTGGGGTAAAGATTTTGTATTACTATTGTGAAATGTCATAGACACAGTTTTATCAGTGTTTACAATGAGACGATTTGCATGGCACCAAGTCGAAAGGTTAGACAAAATTTTTTGAGCATTGGCGTGTTTACATAGTAAGTTAGTGTCATCAGCAAAAAGAACCATTTTGCAATCTGATGTGGATGATGACATGTCGTTCACATACAATAAAAAGAGTATAGGGCCGAGAATTGATCCTTGGGGTACTCCGCAAGTAAGTGGCTTTGTTTCTGAAAGACAACGCTCAAGTATTTTATTTTTAGTATAGGATATTTCTACTTGTTGATATCTATCTTTTAAATAAGAAGTTAGCCATTGATGTGGAAGTCCACGAATGCCTAAAGAATGCAATTTGGTAAGGAGAATTCCGTGATCGATGACATCGAATGCTTTGGATAAGTCAAGAAAAACACCCTGAGGATTTTCTCCACTGTCTAGAGATGTGGTAACTTCGTTTAAGAAGGAATATATGGCGCTTGTAGTGGAAAAGGATTTCCTAAAACAGTGTTGATCGTCAGAGAGAATGTTATTTTTTGATAAAAAATCTAGAAGACGGTTATAGAATAATTTTTCTAGGATTTTTGAGAAAGTGGGTAGTAGAGATATTGGTCGGTAATTTCCAATATTAAGTTTGTTTCCTTTCTTGTGTAAAGGTTTCACTTTAGCTCTCTTAAATATATTGGGAAACACCCCTTCCGATAAAGAACTATTAAAAATATTTACGAGTGGATTTAATATAGCGTGGGACGAAGATNGACTATTAAAAATATTTATGAGTGGATTTAATATAGCGTGAGATGAAAATTTAACAATAAACTCAGGTATATCATCTATGCCTCTTGAAAATTTGTTTTTTAAGGAGCTGATGATTCCCATGACTTCACTGGCGTTAGTTTCGGAAGTGAACATAGAATTGGGTATGTGGGTGGTAATAATTGGAGGACATTGATTTGGATATATTGAGTTCGTTATTTTACCAACTTCTGAGAAGTGAGAATTAAACAAACTTGCGATGTCCTGAGGATTTGACACGATCTTGCCATCGTTTAGTAAAGAAACATTTTCTTCGCGATTTTCAGAAGTTGACGTGTAATTGTTAACAATATTCCACATGGCTTTCATCCGGTTGTTCGATTTTAGTATATGCCTGTCGTTTTCCATAACTTTAGCTGCATAGACTACTTTTCGGAGAATAGTCTTATATTTACGAAAATAATTATGGAATTCGGGTGGCTGGTTATAGCGTTTTGAAAGATAATATAAACGGCGTTTGTTTTTTGAAGAAATTCTTATCCCTAGGGTGATCCATCTATTGTATTTTTTTGTGTTAATTAACTTGCGTTTTATGGGAAAACTAGAGTTGTAATGTTTTAGGAATGTTGAGATAAATACATTGAATTTGTCGTCGGTGTTTTGACAAATGTAAACATCTTTCCATGTGTCTTCACGCAAATAATTTATAAATATGGATTTATTTATGTCATTAAACTCTCTTGTAAATTTGTAAAGGATTTTAAGCGGTTTTAGTGTATTATTAATAGTCAATACTTGAGCAAGGTGATCACTGTATCCGGCGATAAACACTTCAGAGAGATACGAGATTCCATTGTTGACTATAATTTGATCTAGCAATGTTTGAGATGAGCCGGAGAGGCGAGTGGGGTCATTTATCGTAGTAATAAGGTTGAAGGAGTCGATAAGATTCTTGAATCGATTAACTGGTGAATGTGCAGAGTCGGATGTACTCAAGAAATCGATATTGAAATCACCACATATAACGATAGATTTAGTAGATTTATGTGCGATATGTTCTAAAACATTTTCGAAGTTCCGAAAAAATATGTCAAGATCTGATTGAGGAGGTCTATAAATACACAAAACAACAATACCGGTGTCGGTCAGATTAATTGCAGAAAATTCGGACACACTATCTACGCAGAAGTTCTCGTAGCCTGTCTGTGGAGAAGATAAAATATCATTACCAACGTAGATACACGTACCTCCGTGGGGATTTTTGCCTTTAAAATTTTGCCGACAGTAAGAACTTGCTAAATAATAATTAGAAATAGCAGTATCGTTGATGTTGTTAGTTGAAAGCCAATGCTCTGTGAGGCATAGCAAATCGAATCGATTTTCGTGTACCAGAATTTCAATGTCTGTCAATTTGTTTGAAAGGGATTGGACATTATGATGAAATATAATTATTTTATTTTCGCAAAGAGTTTGTGACTCACGAGAAATGGAATCGACGTTAGATTGTGGAGAGGAATTTGAAATTGGTACAGCTTCTAGTTCCGGATGAAGCCCGCACACAGCACCTGAACGCGATTGTCACCTTCGAGTACCACATCGTACTCCTGAGCGCAAGTTGTAACTGTGTATGGGGGCGACAGGAGGAATAGATGTTGACGTTGGAGATGAGGAAGCAGTTGGTGAAAGAACGGGGACAGGAGAAGAAATAGGTGTGGAGATAGGAAGAGGAAATGTGATGAGGGAGGTGGAGGAGGAGATGAGGTAGGTGCAGGAGGAGGTGTAGGAGTGGGTAATGGGGCAGGTGTATGATGTGAGGTCAGATGTGAAGCTAGGAGAGAACCGAAGTGCTGTTTCCCAGACGGTTTCAGGTGTAAACCGTGCTGGGTAAAGTCCTTGGCAGTCAGGTGTGGTTGCAAATCAAAAAATGTGATTTTTGTGTCTGCCAGGTGATGTTTTAGGGAGATGTTTGCCAGGTTAATTTCTTGGTTTATTTGTGGAACGTTGAAGTGTGGTGGCAGGCTAGAGAGCACGATGTTCGTGTGCAGGGAGGCAATTTTTAGTTTCTGTAGATGTTCAGATGCGTTGAAATGACCACCCATATAACCTACTCCATGCCCTGAAACTCAATAAACCCAACAAACCCATGAACTTATAACATTCCCAAACTTCTGCACCTGACTTGACAAGCAACAAAACACTATCTATTCTACACCAAAACAAACAATCATTAAAAAACAAAATAAATCTGCTAGAGATACAGTTAGATACAACATTAAGGTATATATCAATACTATGTTTCACTGAACATTGGCTGTCAGACACTCAAATTAACATCACATCACTACCAGGGTACTATCTACCATGATTTTATTGCCATAAAATAGATAAACATGACAAAAATAAGCATCACACATGTGGAAGTTCTTGTATTTACCTAAAACTTAACATAGAAACCAGGCAAAACTGATTTTAACTACTTGTTTAAGGACTCAGACTTTGAGTGTACTATAGTTGAAATCCTTGCTTTAAAGATATTTATTTTAAATATTTACAGAGCACATGATGGAAATCTTGAAACCTTCAGAAAAAACCTAGAAACAGTTTTTAACAAACTGACAAAATACAAGAACCATTTTATCATTATTTGCGGTTTTCTGAACATTGACTTTTTACTAACAAACAAAAATATCACTGAACATGAACAAGAAAAGTTCATTCACCTAATGAAATCATTTAATTTGGAAACCATAATAAACAAACCCACAAGCACTTAAACAATAATTGACAGGAGCAAACACATTTATCTTGCCTCTACATATGATATGGGACTAAGTGACCATAATGCACAGAAACTCTCACTTAAAACTGATACTAACTCCCAAAAAACCCCTACAGTAACTAACAGAAAAATATTTAACTCCACAAATTTAAATGCACTTCTAACATTTCTAAATAATGAAACGTGGACTCAGGTTTATGAAACCTCTAATGTAAATAGCAAGTACAACAAATTCTTCAACCAGTTATTAAATTATTTTGACATATCCCATCCATATAAGCAGCAAACACAAAAGCCAAAAAGTAAAAAACATTGGCTGACTAAAGGAATCAAAACATCATGTGAACAGAAGAGAAGACTCCATATGTTAACTAAACAACTATCATGTCCCATTCAACTCAAAACATATTACAATCAATACACAGTAGTACTTAAGAAAGTAATAATTAAAGCCAAACAGATGATGAATGACAAATACATAGAGAAATCTACCAACAAAATGAAAGCTATGTGGCATATTGTTAAGCAAACCACTAAGCAAGTCACCCAGAAACAACAAAACATAGAATTGATACAAGACAATAACAAAATAGTTGACCCCGTTAAAGTTGCTGATACACTAAACCAGCATTTCACAGGCATAGCCAACCAACTACAAAATAAGCAAAATACAACCGCACTACAATCTCTACCACTACCAAATGATATTCATGTAACATCAACAATGTATATCAGAGAAGCGAATAAGGAAGAAGTTCTTCAGATAATTAATAAAATGAAAAACAAAACATCCTCCGGAACTGATGATATACCAGACACAGTCATTAAAAAAATAGCAATATACATAATCAAACCACTCATTCACTTGTATAACAACTCCTTAACCCAAGATATCTTCCCACAAATTTGTAAAACTGCTATCATAAAACGTCTTCACAAAAAAGGAGACAAACATAACATAACAAACTAAAGGCCAATATCACTTCTCACAGGTTTCTCAAAAGTACTAGAAAAACTATTTAATAACAAATTAAAAAGCTTCTTAACATGTAACCAAATTATTACAGACTCCCAACTTGGATTTAGAGAAAATAGATCTACTGAAACTACTCTATTTGCTTCTCTCAATGAAATTTTGATTGCACTAGAGCAGAAAGAAATCCCTGTTGGATTATTCTTAGATCTCACAAAAGCTTTTGATGTAATTAATCATGAAATTCTCCTCAGTAAACTAGAAAATTATGGAATTTGGGGAATAGGATACAATTGGCTAAAGTCATATTCATCTGAAAGACAGCAAATAGTACAAGTACCCTACCAACATGAAAATCAAATAAAACATCACCAGTCTCAGCCCATGCATGTCACTCATGAAATTCCTCAGGGCTCCACCCTGGGACCCATATTATTTCTTCCATATATTTATGACTTCCCATCCATCATCAAAAACCACAAAATTGTACTTTTTGCTGATGACACAAACATCTTATTCCATGCCAGAACTGCTGAAAACTTACTTAACACTACCAAATCCACTATTGCCACCCTAATCCAATGGTTCCAACAAAATAAACTCATAATGAACACTGACAAAACTTGCATAGTTTCCTTCCATAATCTTCATTCATCTAAACAGCACACACCTTACATCGAATTTAATGGTAACCACCTCATTTTTAAACAAACAACACAGTTTCTAGGACTTACTATACAAGATAATATAAATGGAACTGTCACCTAGAAACACTGAATATGAAACTCAGCACAATAAACTATGCCATCAGAGTTCTAACTGCAAATTGCACAACAGATACCCTTCAAACACTATACTATGCAAATGTCCATTCCATTCTAAAATGTGGTATATTTTGGGTTCAAGCACCAGAAACAAAACAAACTTTTAGTTTACAAAAAAGAATAAGACAAATAATTACCAACACTAATAAACTTTCTTCATGTAAACCATTATTTGAAAAGTTGAAAATACTTCCACTGCCATGCATGTATATTTTTGAAAATTTGAATTTTGTAAAAAAGGATCTAGTAGACAAAGGACCACTCTACATATTTAATTCCACTGTTCATGTTCACAACTCTAGAAATATCCATCTACCACTGACAACATCCACTCTAAGGCAAAAAAGCACTTATAATGCAGATATACTGCTATATAATGAGTTACCACTAAACCTTAAAAACATAAACCTATTCAAAATAAATTATTATTATCATTATCATTATTATTATTATTATTATTATTATTATTATTATTATTATAGAAAAAAGATAGAAAAAAGATAGAAAAAAGTTAAAGTGAGGAAGATCAGTGAATTCTGTGTCAGTGGAATAGAAGGCTAGGTTTTTCAGTTATATTCTCAACAAGGGTAGAGAATATAGAACAAGCTAAAATGAAGATAATAAGAATAGTAAAAAAGATTTGTGGAGAAGACATTAAGAGTAGTGAAATTAAAAACATTTGTGTAGTAAATAGGGTAGCAAAAAGGCAAAAGATCATAGTAAAGTTCAGTGACAAAAATATAAGAGACAAAATTATAGTGAACCAGAAAAAACTAGGACAAGGTAACACTCATTTTCTGAATGATAGCTTTCAAAATGAATGTCAGGAAATTTTTTTAAATGAACATCTGACTAGATTTAATACAGAACTGTTTTAGAAAACAAAAAACAAAATTAAAGAAGTAAATTATAAATTTTGTTGGGTTAGGGAAGGAAAGGTCCTGATACGGAAAGATGAAAATAGCAAAGTAAGAACCATAAAAAATTTAAAGGACCTTGAACTTATTAACTAAACAAATATACAATATAAATTAAGTAAATAAGTTTTAGTAAGAAAATGGCTTGTGACTATATGGATTTTGGAGTGGAATCGACTATATAGAAAGTATAGATGATTTTGAAAAATTTATAGAAAGAAAGAAAACTAAATTCAATACTGTGCATTTAAATATTAGGTCACTAAAAAAGTATTGGGAAGAATTTTGTTTGGTTGTGGATAGTAATATAGAAAGTTTAGATGTAATAGTGTTAAGTGAGATAAATGTAAAGGTGTGTGAGAATTTAGAAGAGTATAATTTAAAGAATTTTAATAGATTTGTGAAAAGAAGATATGAAAAAGAAGGAGGTGGTCTGTTAATGTTTGTTAAAGGAAATTACATTGTAAAAGAGATAGAACTTGTAACAAGAGAATTTGAAATGTTAGCAGTACAGATTAATTTAGAAAAAGATAAAGATGTAAGTATTTTAGCAATAGACCACCAGAAAAAAGTAGATTGTCTTTTTTGGATGAATTAAATGAGGTTTTGAAAAACTTTGATAAAAGAAAGTTAATAATAGTAGTAGATATTAATATTGATGTAATAGAGAAATCTAAAAGTAAAGAGGAGTATCTAAATACGCTGATGACTCATTCGTTAGTACAAGTAATAGATAATTTTACGAGAGAGGAAATAATGAATGGGTAGTTGGTACAAGCATGCTTGGATCATGTGATAATAGGAAGTAAGGTGAAAAAGTGTGAAACTTTTATTATATCGACAAAAATATCAGATCACTACATAATAGGAGTGAGTAGTGAGGTAATAAAACAAAAAGGGAAAGAAGGTGAAAACAAAAGTGAAAGTAAGTTAATAGAAGTTATATGTAAAAATAGGCTGAAGATTGAGTTAGGTAAATTAGGACATAATAATCTAGAAGAAGAATCTGCTGATAAACTGTACACTATAGTAAAGAATATTTTTGATGATTCGATTGTGAAGAAAGAAAAAATAATAAGGAGAAAAGATAAAATCATAAAACCATGGGTTAATATTGAAATAAAAGAAATGATGAAGGAAAGAGATGTAATTTTTAGAACATGGAAGAAAACTTCTGAAATATACAAGGAAAAAAGAAGATAAATTGAGAAAAGAATATAAGCTTTTAAGAAATAAAATAATTTTTGTAATAAACAAACAAAAGAAGTTATATTTTCAAAATTTATTAGTAGAAAGCAAGAATGACATGGAAAAAACATGGAAAGTAATAAATTCTTTGTTATCAATTCCGGAAATAAATCAGTGGATGAGGTAATAAACAAAAACTTTAAAGATATTGAAATAGATTTGGTACTAGATAATTTTGCAAAAACCTTTAAGAAACAACCTGAAGAAATAACACATAATTGTAATATGAGGATAATGGATAAATAATAATAATAATAATAATAATAATCAGGAAAATTCTTTTTATTTACCTGAGATAATGTTAGATGAAACAAAGGCTCTAATTTTAAACATGGAGAGTAATAGAGCTGCAGGTTTAGATAGGATTTCAATGAAAAATATAAAGGATAATATAGATGTTTTGGCGCCAATGATTCAGATGATAATAAATAATGGAATAGAAGGAGCTAATTTTCCAGAAGGTTTGAAAGAATCAGTAATTAGACCAATATATAATTTTTTATTTTTTTTGTTGGGGCTTTAGGGCTTGTCAACCAATATATAAAGGTGAAGATATAAAAAGTTATGAAAATTATAGACAAATTTCCATTATGAACTCTATAAGTAAATTATTTGAGAAATATATTGCACAAAAGTTATCGAGTTTCTTGGAGAAATTTAAAATCATTGACAATAAACAATATACATATCAGAAAAATCGAGGTACAGGTGATTTATTAGAAGATTTGATGGAGTTGATGAATGAACAGCTGCACAAAGGAAATCATGTATTGGCGCTAAGTGTTGATCTCTCTAAAGCATATGATGTGGTGAATCATGAAAAATTATTAGAAGCATTAGAAAGGATAGGGATAAGAGGTCATAGTTTGAAATTTTTTCAAAATTACTTGAAAGGAAGATCTTTTAGAATAAAAATAAACAATAAATAAGTGAAAGAAAATTTTTAAACATGGGTTTTTTAATTCCACAGGGTTTTTATTTAGGACCAATTTTGTACTTGATAAATGTGAATGATATAAAAATATGTTTCAAACATTGTGACTACTTTATATATGCAGATGATAAAATGATAGTTTCAGTTAATAAGGATTGGAAGATAGCAGAGCAAAACTTAAGAAAAGATTTTGGTATATTTCAGAAATGGTGTCATGATAGAGGGTTAATTATTAATGAAAAGAAAACTAAAGGGATACATATAACAACATCGCACACAAGGGAGCCGATTAACATAACTTTTCATGAGAGATGTTGTATCCATCAAAAAATTCTAAAATGTAAATGCAAAAATAAAATAAAAGAGGTTAATAAGTTAAAATATTTGGGAATAGTAATAGATAAAAACTTGAATTGGAGGGAGCATATTCTTGAGGTATGTAAAAAAATTAGATGTTGCACATTGAAGATGATGAATATAAAAAATTTTGTATCTTATGAAACTTTTAGAATGGTTTATTTTGCACTAATGGAATCAATTATAAGATATGGAATAGGAGTTTGGGGTGTAGCAGCAAAAACACATTTAGACTTAGTACAAAGTATACAAAATAAAAGTGTTAGATGTCTTGCAGAAAAATTGAATCTGTTGAAAAGTGGAAAAGAGACTTGGTTTAGAGAAACAAAAATTCTGACTGTACAAGAGTTATATGAATTTCAAATTGTATATAAAAAAAATTTTGAAAGAAGTTTTAGGAAAGAGAGTGATTATAATTATGGAATGAGGAAGAAATATAATTTCAAGATTCCAAATACTTTTAATAGATATGGTGAAAGAATGAGAAATTTTATAGTTCCTAAATTATTAAATGAGTTACCTGATGATGTAATTGAAATTCAATCAAAATTTATGCTAAAAAGAAAATTGAAAGAGTGGTTAGTTGAGAAAGAAAAAAGTTTTTTAAAAATAAGAGAGAATAAAGGAATAAAATAATGTAGAACAACGATATTGTATATTTTACGAGTGGTATTGTTTATATTTAATGGTAAAAGTTGGGTTTTATTATTGTTTTATATTGAAATGGTTTTATATTGAAAGAGTGATAACATTGAATTATAAGAGTCAAGAAAGGTTTAAAGAAAAGTGAATGATGCAGTAGTAGTTAGAAAAGAATAAAAAGTATGTAATTTTTACTCTCTGACAAGTTCGAAAGAACTTAGAGAGGAAAAGAGAATTAAAATGATAAAGAAGTTTAATAAGTTTAATAAGATAGTATTATGATAATATTATATATTATCATAATAACATCTATAATAACATATTATAGATGAATTTAAAAAATACTTCAGCAGATGTTTATACTGTAATTTTGTATGTAGACAATGTAAGTTTGAATAATGTAATGTTGAATGTTAAGAATGTATTTTTTGTTTTTTTATATATATTTTCTGTACTTCTCATGGTCAATAAAGAATCATCATCATCATCATCATCATTATTATTATTGTTATTATTATTATTATTAAAACAAAATTTTCAGAATATTTATTCAAAAGAGTCCTGTATTTTGAATAGAACAGAATCTGCTTACTATATAAATATTACCAGATGGAAGCTCTAAATTATAATTAGCTACAATTCTACATACATATTCTATACTAATAAATCTGAGAAATGTAGAAGGAGAAGAAACCTACAAATAATCTTACCTTACTTTAATAAGAATGTTGGATAAAAATGTAATTATTTCCATGTTCTACTAACTCTATGCATCACCTAATTATTTAATATATTAAAAATAATACAAAGAAAAGTTTCTTTATTAAACATATAAATGAGCGTCATATAATTAAGAATTAGAATCCATGTAAAATAATTATTGAACATTATCTTTTGAATTGATTTTTACTTGATGTCTTGTTTTGTTGTTCTTATTGTTATGTGTCAAATGGTTAGTTTTGTTTTGTTCTGTTGTTTTAACTTCTAAATTTTTTTGTTCTGATTTAATTATCATGATTTTAATCTTTACTATTTAATGTATAATAACAGATTTTAGTTCTTAACATCAGTGAGTTGGTCAAACTAATGCTAAGTCAACTTTGTAGGGAAATATTACTTACATGGGTCACTCTATGTATAATATATTTTTGTATTCTTAACACGTGGAATACAACCTATCTATAAAAAATACAATAATATTTTTTTATGAAATGTTGGTGCTCAAAATAATTGGGGCTTAAGAAAAAAGGTTTTTCAAATTTAATAAGTTTTCAAGTAGCCTATTTTCTTTAATTTAGTATTATCACTATTAATAATTATATTCCTCACTCTGGATAAAATCATTTTGTATTTTATACATGATCATGTCATCATAGAACATACAAGAATTAACAATATTTGTTGTTCCATATGGATTCATATGAGAAACATAATCATGATTAGTAAATTGCGTAGGAGATAATATCCAAAGGGAAGCACACTGTATAATTTGATAAATCAATCAATTTTCTTGTTTCACTTTTTATTGTTTGTGAGAAGTTAGAAAAGGTTATATTTCAGAAGAAAGAGGAAATGTTTCAATTAGTTAATTCTTTCAGTTACAAGGTAATTTTTAGCTAACGAATTTATATAAAAATGTTTCACAACTTTGAAGTTATCCTTAATAGAAACAAATGATAATAAGTGCTCATGTTAAATTTGTAGAAAAACACAGACAGTAAATCTCATTTTATATGTACTATGTTTAATCCAACAATTTAGGTTCAAAACATTTAATGTCAAGAATAATACAATACTTTACTCTGTACTATAAAATTATGGAAATTCTTTCCTTTTCCATGAAAAAATGCAAAGATATGAGAAACAAAGTCTAATAGGATGAGGGAGTTGTTTTTAAGACCAATTTATTTCAATAACTAATGAAGTACTTCATTAGTTCGTCTTTAGATGATTATCAGATTTCTATGTTATCCTTATCGTTCCCTATCCATCATGTAGTAGTTTCAATTGTTCTGACACTTTGGGTATGATACCTACTCACAAACTAAGGATAGGA
This sequence comes from Laupala kohalensis, assembly GCA_002313205.1. Lineage (NCBI taxonomy): Eukaryota > Metazoa > Arthropoda > Insecta > Orthoptera > Trigonidiidae > Laupala > Laupala kohalensis. The sequence goes on from NNCF01127796.1 coordinate 631,523, forward strand.
TCATATGAAGCATTATTTTGAATGTCCAGATCAAGTATTATCCATCATTCCAATTCATTGGTTAAAATGTGTTCTTATAATTCAGTCACTCAGAATATTGATATCTTTACCAGCAATTTTGGTACAACTGATTCTATTTCAATAGTTTGCTCAGTCACATAGAAACAGTAGTAATGTTAAGGACATCAAATTGCAGACAAAATGTTGAGTTTTAAATATGATGACAGAGCTTAACAACCCATAAAAAGTTTCAAATGTTGACAATTGTGGTCATGAAAGCTTGCATCAATTTATTCCTCTTCTTTAGTTTATGTCCAGTTTAATTTTGTGTACGTATAATTTTGTACCTTCATGTTTTTCACAATCGCAAACCGTTTTTGTCTGTTTTGCAATTTGTTTTTCTTAATACTCTCTTGAATATATAAACCATGTCACATGAAGGTATTTAATTCAGACAAATATGTGTGACATCAAACAGTTAAATAATTTATTAGTCTTATATAATTATGAGGATAGGTATAAATGTATGAAACAATTCATAAGTATCAAAATGAAATATTTAATAAGAAAACAATGATTTATTTACATATAGCGAACATGGCAAATGAAACGGTGATTTATAAATATAAAAATGAGTTTGAGTTTGTTTTCTACAAAAATATCAAACACTACATTATATTGCATTGATCTTTCAATACATTTGTTCACATTTATTCTCTCTTTGGACACACTGGTGCATTGCACCTATCATTAAGATCTTATCTTTGACATTAATTTTAAAGGACTAGTTTAAACAGAGTTCACACAGAGAGCAACTCATTAGTTCTAGAAGTGTGTGAAATCTAACCTCATTATACTGTGACTTGAACGCACTTTTCTTAGTCTACTACTTCTGCATTTTTTAAGGAAAAATTCAGGATTTATTTTCCCGGAGAGAAGATAAAGTTAATATATGGAACAAAAATTCAGATTTAAAAAAATACTAATACTTCACAAAATGTTACTTGCAATTCTTAAGTACAAAATACTAAAAAAAATATGAACCACAATTCCTGCAAACTTTATATTCTCTCTTACAAAAGAAATAATCAATAGAAAACCTGATTACAAAGTTTAAAATTTTACAAATAATTTCATGAAATTTGAGTTAAAACTTGAATTTGATTTTTCTCAGTTCAATAGAACTAACATTTTTAGCTAATCATGAGTTGAAGCAAAAAATGTTACATTTTCACATACATATTGTACTGTCACACACAACACAAACTTTCTCATTTACTTCATGTATCAAGCATATTAAATATAACTAATCAGTTATTCATCACTAACTTTCAGTCTTACAGATTTGTGCTTTTCAGTTACACATGGCATACTTATGATGCAAGTTCTTAAGCAAATCACTTTATATCAATAATTTGGAGAGAGAGAGAATTCATTCACTATCACTCCAAGCAGTCAGATCTACTTTAAGAATGGTTGCTACATCCTGGCAGGATACCAGAGGGTTGCTGAAAACCAAATGAGATCATTAACATACATTATATAATATTAAATAGGTGGATGAATGTGTAAATGTAAGTACATCTGCTTTTGATAAAAGTTTAGAATAATCACCTTTCTGATGGCTTGTGGAATATATTTCGTTGCATCTGGCTTGCATCAGAATTGTCACAGAATATTCTCGCCAAAGATGCCTTCCTGATTTCTTGTAATTGATCTAAAAAATAAAAATCAATTTAAATGAAGGGAATTGCAATGTTAAAATTTAAAAAACAATTCAATATTCTATATATTTTTTGAAAAGAATGTAAATAGTGTTTTTACCTGCAGAGAAAGAGGACTGTTGATTATTCAAATCATAGAAGAATCTGTCTCCTTTGCGAGTCCTGCTAAACTGTTCAGCAAAGATACAGCGGAATGTAGGCCCAAGAAGTCCATCATCTTTATGATTCTCTGCCATTCCACCAATAAGTAGATCAATATCATCAACATTGCTATACATTCTTTCAAGCTTTTCCACCATCTACAATGAAAGCAGAAATGTAAGTAAAGATTTTGCACCACATAACTATTGAATTCAGTTCAATAACTTTTGTTAACAGTACTTACAGCTGGTGAAATTTCAGTTTCCAAATCCCTAAAGTTAGTAGCAGGAGGCAATCCACACATTCTTCTAAAATTGTTATACCCAGGAAGTCCATGATCTCTGCCTCTCTGAAGATCCAAACTAATGATGTCCAGACCATAATTGTCCCTGTCTTTATACAGCATATTTGTAATCTGTAACAAAATAACTTCAATTATGCCTCTATATCACAAGAAATTGAAACAAAACATAAAATCTCACTTTATTACAAGCAAAGCTTACATCAGGTGTGAAAGCAAGATCACTCCTCAGACTGTTTTGTGTAGCAAGTCCTCTGACAAGGGCATCAAAATGTCCACTCTGTTCCAATACTCTGGGCTTATTAAAGTGATTCATCAAACGTAATGTGTGATTCACTTCACGATCTTCACTGACCAGACTCAAATTGCCTTCCATCAGTGAGTGAACAAATCGTAGCGCAGCAGTTGCAAAACTGTTAGTGATCGAAGGATCCACATTTTCACTATACTCTGAACTGAATCCAGTGCTCTTCACATCGAGACTTATTTTCTTCAAGTATTTTTCACCTGCAACAAGAAAAAGTAACACACATTATAGATTTTAACAGGTTTTTAACAAAAAGAGTCCTTCCATATGGCAGCCAATTTTATCTTTACACAATGATGGTGAACATGGTCTGAATCTAATATTAATCTTATTATTATTATTATTATTATTAATATGATAAGCATAATAAATCTTTGGAGTCATTATGGAAAAGAAACTATAGACTAAAATATACAGTTTAACTCATTAAATGTTTAACTGACTTAAGGAAAAATGTTTAAAAATTAAACAAGCAAACAACATTTTTTTACAAAAACTAATGACCATCAATCAGATGACTATGTCTGAATCCTATTCATCGTTTTCCACGCGTTTCCTACATTTTCACAGGACATGCATGAAGACAATTCATAAAAATGACAATAATTATAATGTAATTAGACTTGTATCTACTTTAACAGATTAAATATCATAACATAAGGTTGGTATTCTCAACTAGATCAAGAAAATCAATGTTGTCACAATAAGAATTGAAAAAAGTCAATGATAGCTGCCTGCAAGACCATGAATGTCCAACAATTGAAAATATTATGAATATGACATTCTTACCTATAACAAGGGGAAGCCATTCACTGTAAGTAATGTGCTGAATTTCTGCTATTACAATTCTCCTGGCTTCTTGATACAATGTCTCATCATCCCATTCAGGATTAAGAGTCTCTAATTTATCAGCAATACGATTGTGTTCCCTCAGCCAAATAGTGTGCATGACTGACAGATGAGGATGTCCATTGACACGCAGATCACCTGCAGCAAATAATGTTCTTTAATATTATTTGTTTTACCAACAAAAATTAATTTTCACTGGCCTATTTAAATAAAGCATTTGAAAAACATACCAGATTCATAGCAAGCTTGAGAGTCTGATGAAAGTTGACAGTGCTTAGACGGTTCAGGTGAAGAAGGTAAGAAAATTGAACTCTGTTTTTCTTCAAATCTGAGACGGCCGTGCTGGAATGATCTTAAACTGCGAGCCTTCTCTTCAGTGCTTCCATATATCATTGAACCATCAAGATAGTGGCTAGCTTGATTCATTTGTTCAGCAGGTCCAAAACTGCAGTCGGGTCTCATTGCAGTGACTGATCTCACATAATTCATGCAACTCATGTACTTCTTGGAATAGAAGGGATCGTTTTGTGGTATATCAATAGGCAAACAAGCAGGATGTCTATGACGAGGTGCCAGTACAAATCCCGAATTGTCACAGCACAAGATGGAACTATCAAAATTGTTGTCTGAAAGTAAGGACAAACAAGAGTTATAATTGAACTTCCAAGTATTTATTTCAATAGAGATATAAATTATTAGCAAATACTTACACATTTTCGTAATGGGAGTGTGAGCGAGGTCATGTTCCACAAATTGAGTCCATTGCATAAGAGCGAGAGTTTTAACAGAATCAGGAACTCCAGTGTTTCTGATAATCTGAGTACTTATTCTACGAGCTGAAGGCAAAAGGTGGTGCTTATTTTTAGGTTTACCAATTGCATAAATCCTTGGTTCTTGAATTCCTGTACAAAGCAGCAAAATTGAAAACTAGGTACTACACTAATTAAATAGCAAACAAATCATTACAAAAACAACCCTACATACCATCACTGTACTGGGGGAAAAGAAGTCTTCTATATCCAGTCAGAGATTGGCCCCATGATGGATGGGTCAAGTGATTACATGAACCATTAGCAGAGCGATATTTAGTAGTCTGAGAACATTCCAAGTTAGCACCGTGTTGAGCAGCACATTTGTCTCCAAGAAATTGTGATTGTTCACCAGATTCGCTGCCTTCACTAGAGGATGGTAACTTGTGCATGGTAAGGAAGCGAGCACATTCATCATGATTCAATCCATGCCTATAAAAATAAAAAGGTTTATCACAATTAAATAAGCTCAAATAGTTACTTAATTAATTCATTAAATTAATCAATTACCAGGATAATTGTTAAATAAATGAAAGATTGACCAGTACTCACTGATAGCACACACTGTGTGAGAGATGCATAGATGCTTTAATCGCCACATGAGCATCCCTGCCATGATGAAGAGCATTTTCAGAAGGGTACGAAGAAATGAGTTGACCATGCATTGGAGTTCCCTCTCTGACATTAACTCCAGAATTCACAAGGTTTTCTTCGAGACGACTCAAATGATTGACAGAATTGAATGCAGAATTAACAGCTTGTCCAATCTTTTCATTGATATCTCTTAATTCTATGAGACTCTGTCTATGATCTCCAGATCCATGTCTTCTAGGATTGTACCATCCTAAAAAAAATAATTTATAAACAAAAAATACTTACAAAATACAATACATTCATACAGAAACCAACAAAACACACTTACCAACAAAAGATTGCAAAGAAACCGGCAGTCTTAACATTGAGAAAGCTTCAACCTCTTGAGAAGAAGGTCCAAAATGAGAACCTAACTGAAGACTTGTCCACAGGAGGACAGCTATCATTGTTGACACAGCTGCCATTTTCAATTCTCCTGTAAGAAGAAGAAAAAATTGGCTCATTATTAATATATTTTTTAAGCTGATGTTTTAAACATGTAGTACAACAATTTCACGGCAGTGAAAGAAATTGTTTCTGTAATAATACATATTGTGCGATCATTTGTACAGTACGATGCTATTTCGAATTCAAATACCCCGCCAACTTAGAAAAAATTAACTACGGCCACGGAATTCATTAGCTATCTAGTTCGGGTGTTTAACTATCACAGTTTCTTCAAATTCTATGTAACTGAGATTATGCTATGAGAAGGTAATTTCACGCATTTCTTACCAGGAACAACATTAATAGACTTCTTCACATCATCCCCTAGAGTCCTTTCAGCCTTGGTAGCCTTTGCTTTCACAACACCCATGGTAGAAGTCTTTAGGTAATCGTAAATTTTAATACTCTGTTTTAAATTCTCGGCGCACTCTTTCTTGTCACAATGGAGACGTCTTCGAAATTTATTATCAATTAACGCCATAGCAAGTTGTTTAATCTTTGTCAGTCTTTATTACAGCAATAGGAAAGTTTATCAGGACCGTTTTCAACACATTCGAAATAGTAACAATAGACTAGAAACTTAAACAATACTGGAATGTGTGGTTCAAACACTTCAAAGGTAAATCACATCACACGATCACACTGTAAATCCTTCGCGCGTTGTCTTGTAAAAAGATTTGTGTATAGACAGGTCCGCCAACGTCCTGGCATCACAACAGATCCTGCTGAGCGAGTTGAGTTCTCGTAGCAGTATGACGAGGTATGGTTGGGGACGGGAGGTATATACCGCGTGCGAGAGAGAGCGCCGATCCAGCAGTCCACGTGCACAGCACGCAGCCCCAGCGTGATCACAGACGACGAGCCACTTCCAGCTGCGTTGCTCCGGGTCGTGCGAAACAGTGGACGCACTCACCGTTCCACAAAGACGAAATTTCATTTGTCACATTCGGAATAAAAAGTTATTTCGAGCAGTTATGAAGGTTATAGAGCAAGGACTACGAAAATCTCGTTTGAACACGCCATTATTGAAACAAGTAAGAAACGTTCAACACGCTTTTACCCTTGCCTGAATCCTATTTCGGTGTTGTTGGCACTTTGCGTGAATTAAAAAATGATACGTACAGGAGAAACTGTTTTCTTCATTTGGAATGAATTTAACCATAGTTATTTATATAATTTTGTTTATCGCTGATTTTGTATCATTCTCGATTCCAATGCGTATTTTTACTCAATATATTTTGTAGTTCCTTGTTCCTTCCTACCATTTAACGAATTTGCGACTTATCAGTCAAGAGAAAGAGGAATACAGTTACAACAAAAAAAAAAGAAATTATTCCAATTCCTTTTGAATTTCTCATGGAACAACAGTCATTTTATGCACATTTCACTTACACACTCCACTCCTTTAAACACTGAAAAAGGGGCGAGTTTTGATCTGGTGTCGCATCCTTGGAGAAACTTCTCTCAAATGTTTCCGGAAAAGTCAGTTATTCAAGTTTCCATTATCCATCGATTGCTAATTCCATCCACTTTTATTGGTGGACACCAATAGATCGTACTCCCAAGTTCAATTTTACGTAATATCAGCAGATGTAAAATCTAACTCAATGAAGTGGGTTAGTTGGTTTTAGAAAACCTTTAGATATGTAAAAGCTTTTAGTCAGTATGTTCATTACAATTCACTTCCTTTACGCATAAACAAATAGAGAATCAAATAGGAAGTCATAATTCATCATAATTCTTCTATTTAAAAGAAAATTTCACTCCCTCGCTTAGCAACAAATATCAAACGTAACATATGCTGTCATAAACCTTTGGAACGCTCCTGTATCCTTGACGTGTTGACGAGGTAACTTCTGCTAAAAGAGAGGTCAATTCGTCTGTGACCGAGGTCGTATGTGACGAAACAAGGAAAACTACCTAAAGCTAAAAATAAAACCGAGAACGATTTTATCTTTCCTATCTTAGCAGCACAAAAAAAACCCTTATTAAAATAGTCGTTATCAATTACAAATTAGTAGTACAAAAGTTAATTTCTTTTATCAAGGATGGTAGTTTAATTTTCATTCATACACAATGGCTTATTACCTATACTGTTATTATTTGCAGTTGGTCAATACGATACATGTTTTCCATTCATTAAAATATCTAAAAAGCCGATTCTCAATTCGATATCTTCATATTTAATAAACATAATAAGAAAGTGTATTACGTGTTTTAAGTTAATATGCGTGGACGTGATTTTATTTCCGTATCGGATGTTCATAACGAACATTGCTATTTTTCGGATTCATTTCGCGCGATAGAGCTCTCACCTGTTGCTCTGGTGAGATCAGGAAGGTTGTTGGGGGATGAGAAGGAGACAGAAATATATCCATTAGTTGTCCCATGTATGACAAATAAAACACCTGCTAAAAACACATTTCAAAGGTTTACGACGAAGTATTACTTCCATATAAACTATTTTATATTTGTCATACATTGCTATTACTTCTTTGTTTATGAATGCTTTTAATTGAACGCTGCAACTTCGATTTTAGATATGAGCGAACTACGTCGTCACGAATGTTGTGTTTGTAGTTCGGCGTTCAAATTTATCGTTCTAATTTGAAAACAATTCACCCTTAATCATTTACAACAAAAACTAATTAATGATATTGATATAAAAATAATTTCAGCATTCGAACAATCTTCAGAATACTGAGACCTGGTTTATATGGTGTTCTGAAAAGCAATAAAGATGAAGTAGTATGAATGTGTTCCAATAAGAAATTGTTTTAAAGTTACAGAGCAGTGGAATGAATCTTAGAGAAAAAATTTAATGTTAATATAATTGTTTTTTCACACATTTCTTTTTAATGGTTTTCGCAGTTATTTCCATGAAACTGCGCCGTAACTTTGACGCAACACTATTAGTCATTCAACGAATGCTCACAACTATCCCCCCTCTTCTTCTCTCCACTGGCGTGAGAGAGAGAGAGAGGTCACTATGATCCCGTGTCTCTATTTCTCTCTCCTTGCCCCCACTCCAACCGAAGTGTTCACGCGGGTGCGTTCTCCACGGAGCGCTGCTATTGGTCGGCGCTCGCGGGCGAGGCACGGAATCAGCCGGAGTCCACGTGCGATTCACGTGAACGCGATATGCGCTCCTGCCACCGCAACGGAGTACCTGCGCGGGCGGCACGGCGGAGTCTCCAGCCGCGCTTTCACGTTCGCCTTCTCCCGCGAACACACGGTAAACAGCCTCCCCTCCCCCCCCCTACCGTCTTCAACACGGGTCACGAACGAGTGGAACCCGTGGAGCACGTTTGCTTCGAAATTCCTTCGGACATTGCGCAGAGAAATAAAATTTGTTTTTTCGGTCTGGTACCCGCGAGGAATCTAGAGAGAAAATATTAAGAACCCCTATATTACGGCCACTTCAACATTGTTAACTCTGTTTCTATTTGTTTCTACTTGTTTTTATCTTCAAGACGTGTGTATTTCACAAAAATGTTTTAATTTAATTTTTAAATATGGACTTGCGATTCAATGAATTAATGTAAAATGCAACCTGATGAGGGGACAGAACTTTGTCCCGAAACGTTGTTGATACAACACTTCTTTTAAAGAATTAATATACCATGTGTTGGTAGAAACTGGTTGGTGAACATAATATGATATATGCAAGTGTAATGTGTGGTGTATGATTGATTAAAAAATATTAAGAGTTTAAATGTATCAATTTCTTATCTTCCATAAAAATGATTTATATTTGCAGACCTGTGACACCAAAAAAAAATTTTTATACGCAGATGAAAATTACAGTGATTAATGAAAGTGATACATTAATAAACGAATCCAATAATTCTCAAATCACATTTGTGGTAAAGAAATATTGGATTGATAGTTTTGCTCGGATGACAACTGCCTTTTATATAGTTTACACAAAAGATTAATGTTATAACCTCTACGAATTTTTACTACAATTTCGTCCACTATCGTAGTAATGCATTTAATTTTGTATTCGAGCAATTAAGTGCTAATACTTAAGTACTTGAAATTATTTTTCCAACACTTTTTTTCTTCCTTACATTTGATATCAATGAACAATTTATTAACACGTCTTCATAAGTAAACGAGAGTATTTCTCAGTATATGTGGTAATGGTAAGTTATGATTGTGGGTCATTGTCCCTGATTCGAAATTTTGAACATTTAAAATAAAGCGGCTGAATTTATAAAATTAGAGTGAACAAATATTTATTTCTTATATTTATTTTTTTGTCATGAAGCTGTACATTCCTAATAAACGAATGTGAAGAAAAATATATTTTACTAATAAAATAAACCTCACTCTGACAAAAAGAAGGCAGTTCCTTGTCTCCGCGTTGCCAAGACAACAGTTGAGGAATGCGGTCGAATTAAGTGTTCTATACGCTGTAGATTGCTAAGTAGGAATGATATCTAGAACACCAATCTATGAAATTCTATTCGAGTAATGAATTTGATGATTAATATTATTTCCATAATATCTCACGTTGAAAAAGCGTTATTTAATTGGCTACGTTTCTTTCTAAAAACTGAGGACGTAATCAATTACTTTATTAACGGTTTTGAGGACGGACAGTTGTGGGTACACATCGAGTACACATGAAGGAAAGTTGTTGGCAATTCGTCTAAAACATTAAATTCAAGATAGATCTTCTTGGCTGATAACTCAAGGTACAAGCTGATTTCACGTTAATTTTATGGTTACGAAAATAGTTCCGATTCTTTTATGCCTTCCGACATTTCCTGCAGTGAGAAAAATATGATAAATATTTAATACGCAGAGGCAGAATCTTCTTACCTTTTCTAAAAATGTATCTGTATCCCAATATCGTTTTTATGAATTGTCTCGAAACATTAATAGGGATTTCTAAGGTGGTATATTCTTACGGAAATTCTAAAATTCAGTTGTGAAAGAAAAGTTCTGTACGATAAAGGAGGGATCTACTATCAGTATCTCCAAGATCTCTTATCAGAAAAAGTGGAGTACCAAAACAATACAAATTTATCGATCGTACGATATATTTTTTCAGTTTCGTATCTTGAAAAATGAAGAGCTGTATAGAAATATTTTCAAAACTTTGAAAAGAATAAGATGTAAAATTATTACTTTTTGACTTTCTCCTATTAATGACAACTATTTTTAATAGATCATGTTGTGCCTCAATAATGAAGTATAAATAGAAATTTTGATTGGAGAGTAAAGTTTCTGAGGACTCTGGTTGTATCTCAACACGTACTACCAACACCTTTATTTTAATACTGTAATAAAAGTAATTTTGTCTCCTGGAATTTATGAAGCAACGACATAAATCTCTTATTTTTATAATAATTTTTATAATAAATAAATTCTCTTAATTTCTCGAATAATAAATTTAATAGACGTCATACTACAAAATTATTCATTGCATTTAGTCAGCAATTCTCAATGACATTGAGAATCTAACAAATACTTACTATTCGTAGACATGACTGAAAGGAAATGTTAACCTTCGAGCAAGCCCAACTCGAGGAGTCTGTCGACATGATCAATGCTAAGAGTATTTGAGAATACGTGAGGTTAATAGTAAGAGATAATCACTTTACAATTATTAATTTCCTGTCAGAAAATATGGCTAAGTTCAGCGAAGTACGCAGAAAAAGATCGTGGAGGAGGCTTCAACCTCCGAATAATCTTGGGGTGGGGGAGTCTCATGCTCAGCAGTCCATAACCTAGAATATTAAATCAAAGTGCGTAACGCAGTAGCAATAGCAGAAAATAGTTGAAATTTATAATTAGATCTATTTTCACTAATTTTAATATTTTACTTTTTTGAGGAGGGGGCTTGAGCCCGTCGAGCACCCCGTTGCGTACGCCTCTGGCCAAGTTATGATGATAATCTTATGAACTGCAAGTACCTTTATGTAATTGGTGGATACGACAAAGGAACTCTATAACCAAAGACAACGACCTTTTTTTTAGAAGAACTGGCAAATATTTTAAAACAATCAGAAAGCCAGAAATCTGAAGAAAAATTGTAGTGTTCAGTACATATTAATGAGATAAGTCATTTGAATAAATCAACTTTTGATATGGTTTCGTACACGTATCTGAGGTATTTTGGTTCAAAGCTCATGCAGGTGGAGCGTGATCCGCCTACACAATCTCTAGGTCTTTCCGTTGCTTACTCATAGGAGCGTGCATCAGCTCTTGCAGCCTATCACGCTTTGTGGGCATGCTGCATATTGAGACGATTTGGTCATATTGAGTTACTCTGCACCTGCTCAGCGCGCGATGTGGCATGACATCAGGCTGGCGTGGAATTTCGAAAACTACATGAAATTCTCTGTAGTCAAGTTAAACATTCCCTATAGGAAAGCAATGTAATCACCACAAAACCACAGACCCAAGTTAAATTTTCGGGTAAATTGTACTAATTCTAGGTGAAAGAATTTCTTGTGATTCATCGCGTCCCATTTTCTTGCAAACGTTTCGCATTTCAGCTGCAGGCATATTCAATCCACCGCGAAAACAATTAAGTGTTTTAACTATTTACACTTGGAGTGGTTGTACGAGGTCCACCAAACTTGGAATGAAAAGAGGAGTTTTATGGGAAATGAAAATATAGTTGTTTTAAGTGGGGAATATTCACTTTTCTTTGTTTACTATGAAGAACGTAAATAAAAATGAATATGACCTTAAAAGCCATTAAGTGGGAGAAAATAAGTAACAAAACTACTTCGAACACGTATTCAATTACTCTTGGAATGTAATGTAAAAGGTTAAAATTAAAGGTTAAGGTTAAATCGAGCAATTATTACGTATTTTGTGTTAAATGTAAATAAACTTTATAATAAATGTGAACTTCGTCTTAATTTATTGAGTCGAGTAGAATCATTTGAGGGGCAATTTTACAATTTTGCGAAGATACAGCGATAACTACATTAATTTGTTTGTTTCGCACCCTAAAGCTTTCTTTAGACATTAATAATAAAGTCAACGATTCCTCACATTATCGTTTGATTCGTTACCGTCTCTTGTGTCTTCTCTCTAAACTGGGACAGAGAAATTTTTGTGTCTTATTTAAAAAGAGATTGCGCAATAATTTATTACCAGTTTAAACGGGATATGAAAGTCAATAGTTGAGTCAGGCTTTTAACTAAAATACAGAAATAAAACGTGAAAAAAAAGAGCGTACAGTATTATTGAAGATTGTTTTTTATATTACAGGATTGATAGTCTTCCTGTCCCCATGCAAGGGACACCCTCAAAGTAATCCAAGGTAAAAGAACATTAAGTGCCTCAAAATACAGTTAGATTAACCCCGAAAGTATATCAACGTCTTACTATTAATCTAGTGGTGCCTTGGTAATTCAGCCATAGTCTGACTACATCCCCACAAACAACCTTTGAGTATTGTGTAACTATTTGTGAGCATATAAAATTGTTTACCATTCTTTAACCTTTCGTCCTTGTCCTGATATCACTACGTGAGTACGAACATGATTCCTCCGCCATTTGCATTTACGATCTCCATTGAATCGACAGTTGTTAATTTCAATGTGAAATTTTTATTTGGGTCATGTTTTAACACGTGTATCAGTATCTACGTTTAACACAAGTAACCACGGTGCAAGAATTGCACTTATCGATGTGAAGTGAATTCATTAATATTTTTTCTGTAGTTTTAACAAAAAATACAAAAAAGGAGTTAAAAAATATAATCAATAATTAGGATGGAGTGTTGTTACATCTTTAAAATGGGACAAATATTACTGGTAGTGCATCTGCTAGTCATCAAAAGGTACATCAATGAATAAAAAAATCTGTTATGGGAAGTTGACAAATGTACCTCTTTTCGCACATTAAATACAAGAAAAAGCGAAAAATTTAACTCGAAAATTGAATGTCTACGCATATTTTGAACAGTGTATTGGAACGGATAAATATTTTTAATGACAATTTTTTTAATTTGGAGTCTACTTTCTTTATTTAGAAAATTGGATGTGGGTAATGGTTGTTTGTGAGTAAAATAAAACCAAAGTCATTTGAAGGTTATAAGAATATTTGAGTCCAATTTCCTATTGCTTTGCAAAAGTTCGAAATTTTTAGAATATTTTCAGAAAACTGAGAAAGAAAATCTTTATAGAAACGAGTGAAAGACATGGTTCCGAATCAATAACCCGTTTGCAGAAGTCGCAGGTACATTGGCTTCCTGGAGGAAATGGTTTTCTTCCGGCTCCATTAATTCTGCAGTGGCACCGAATCGCAACACGGAACCTTCGCCTTTTCAATGAAATAGCATCACTCGCGTTTAGACTCCCTCCTCTCCGTGATTCGTTTTCTATACCAACCCTGCTACACCCCACTAAGCATATTTGAGCGAAGGACCTCGTCTTCTGGGTTCTCTTGAGGTCTTCGGATGTGGGGAAGGGAGTTTTACCGACGAGGTCAGCCAATGATCGTGACCGATTTTTGCGTGGTGATTATCCATTTTAGAGGACGCGATAGTTTTGCATAGTTGCATTAGTGTGTCGTCCAATTATGGCAGCGTTCATAAAAATCTTAACCCCTGTAATGTATGTTTTAAAATTATATAAAATATGATACGAAACTTTGACATCAAACATAAAATTTGTTCAGTTTTTCCCCAGAAAATTAAAGATAATTTCATTGTTCCAGTTTTGATATTTGTGTTAAAACTAGTATTTGCGTTGCACATTTGTGTGTGTGATTTAGCGAGAGAACGTATGTTTCCAACCATCTTATCAATCGCACAAAGATGTCTTTACTTTCATTGATATTTTTCTGAGATTGCGACATGTTTCTAGGCTGAAATTAAGATAAATTAACTTTGAGAATACCCCTACAAAATTAATTTTGTGTGTTAATGTTTCTATCCGCGGGCGATTTATGAAAAGAATTGTGGGAAAAAATACATTTAAGTTGATATAAGAGCAAATGAAAAATTGCGGAAACTGAGAATATGCATTCATACAGCATATTTTTTATTCATAGACTTATTTGATTTGGAGTTAAACGTGGATAGGGCTGGTAAGTCAATCTGTAAGGGTGGATTTTTTTAGGAATTGAATCGATCTTGAGGGATAGTACCGTAAAGGACAGAAAATATGCCACTTAAAAGGTAATAACAAATTCTGAAGCTAAAAAGTATTATTATTACTTCATCTGATTTCTGTTATAAGACACTTTAAACAAACTCTCTGACAAAGTAATTACATAACGATACGTTTTAAGAACGTATATCCAGAAAATGAATGTTCGTAGAAATATTTCCTAAATTCTTTTAATTATAAGCATTGTTACAGGAAAGTATCTCGTTTACTTGTAAAAGCATCGAAACAATTTTGCTCAGCCCATCAAAGTTAATGTTCTGTAAAATGAAAGCAACGTTTGCACAGTACTTCAGGTACTAACGACTGTGCAAACAAACAACAGGTCATGTGACCTAAGAGAGTCGAAGACTCCTCACACGTTCTTAATTTATTTACTGCACACGTAGAGCTCAAAAGATATCATCCTTGACACCTTCCCTGTACATTTGCAGTTATGCTGTTGCTATGGGGACTAAGTCTTTTAACCAGACGAAAATAATATGAAAAAATTACAACTGAACTAGAAAGATCGAATATCAATTTAATACGTTTGTAGAAAATTAAGAGAAGAAAGTACTCGAGATGTATTTTAGACTGCGAAAGCAAATTAAAATGTTGAAAATGGATGAATTAACAATTTGAAATATATAACCTTGTTTTTAGTCATAAAATAATATTTATAAGAAATAGCATAATGTAATGTAGATTTTTTAACCAAGCTTATACCTAGAATATCAAAGGTTTGAAGTTATTTTCTTAAATGTTTTCTCAATGTTATTTTACTTTGGAGGATATTTCGTTCCGTTGATTACTAGATCTATATAAATACACAAAAATTTATGAAAATTAAAATATGTGATTAATGAAATAATCTATTCTCTATTTATAGCTGCAGCTAATTTTTTCCTCCACAGATTCCCGTTTCTGTATCTACAGAAGATCTGGAACAGAAGTTAGTGAAGTTACCAACAGGGAGCAGTAGTTGACATAACGACATGCCGCGAGAAATAAGTGTTGGTGATACATAGCAAGCAAAGGAACATAATGCAAATGAACAGATCATTCTTCACCAGATGCATAATATATTATAGATGTAATCTCTCAGAATCCATCAAAGTCGCATAATGTAAAGCAATATTATTACTTTTAAAGCGAATAGCAAGGAGACACTTTCATTTTATGGAATACAAAAAATATTTCACGGGATAGATATATTTTCAGTAAGGATGACTTGACTCGAGAATTTTCCTCACAGTTTATTTTCATTTCAATCCACGTAGCATGGTAAACAAAACAAATTACAGGAAAGAACATTATATGAAACAATTGTTTAACACATTCTATAAACGCTTCTTAAAGAAAACATTCAGATTCAATGAAATGTATTAATTATTTTTAAAAAAGTGATCTACATAATATAGGACTAAAATTTAAAAAAATTGTTAGTAAATTTGGTCTACGTAATAGTGTTACGATGGACATGAAACTAACAGGAGAACTAAAAAACTAGAGGTACTTACATTTTTACATAAAATATATAAAATACAATATCATCAATCGTCTCAATGTACATGTAAATGCAGGTACGTTTTGGTCAATTTTCATATTTGTAAAGAGATTTTTTAAACTTTCAGCACTTTTTACTCAAAATTTATTAAAAATTAAACTTAAGTAACGCATTAAATTTTCAGTGTCTTTCCCCTTTATTATAAAAACAATCTTTCTCTTTGAATAATGGCAATGTTTCAATAATGTATAAGTTACAATGGGATACTGGGTTCTCGATGCTAATTTTATCATCAATTATTTTTTCCATTTCAGATCTTATGTGAAGGGACGCATTCCTTTGGAAACGACTTCGTCGTATTTTTTAATCGTCTTCATTCTCTTTCTAATCGTGACATAGAAGAGAAATATGAATAGTTAATGACTTTTTCTGATTAGACAGCTACTACAGCATTTTTATGTAGGTGACTACAAAGCAGTATTACCCGACTTCCTTTTAAGTCCTCGAGGTGAAAAGGAAATTCACGGAGAATATTTTCGTATATATGAAAGCAGCCAATGAGATTCAAGTGAACAAATAATTATATTTTGAGCAGGGAAAAAGTTCCTTACATTTTGAAATTTTATCCAGTTCGCGAATTTCGAAGCCTATTTCGTTAAGAAAACATTTTTTATTTGAAACTTCTTGCGATTTGATATAAACACATTAAAATTCAATATAGTGATTAGTGTTAAGTATTACATAGTTTAGATGCATACAATACCTTCCGAATGAAAACAAAATATTCGTGAGATAGTACACAATTTGGTTGAAAAAAGTGTTCACATATTTTTTTAGAAAACTAATTATCAGCTAATTCTTATCTGAGCAGGTGAATTCCCCATGAAGTTGGAGCATTCCCATCCATCACCCCAACATTTTCTTTCGCGAGAAGCCCGCGTGTTAATTTACTGAGCCTGCAGAATAGTGACATAAATATATATTCTCTGGTCGACTTGTTATTAATAATATGGTTTGGGTACTTTTGATCATATACAGAAACCTGTTGACTACTTTAGCACGCTATATTTCATGAACAAAACAGCATCATATTAATTTATAAAATTACCGGAATGTGAAAGGTTCAATTGAATACTGAAAATTGAAAAATAGTGAAATTCCGTGTGTCACGCTTCTATCAATTTAAAAATTTTTTTTTACAGAATCTCTCATAATAGAAGCTCAGTTATTTCCTGTTTACGAAAATATGTCGTTTGAGGGGGTAGTAGTCGAGCGGTAGTGCGGAGGGCGTTTCGTCTCACAGTCGTTCTTTTGTCCGACAACACTTGTCAACAAGTCGAACCAAACAATGAACACAGCAGAATTGCTAATGGGATTAAGAGTCTTCCATCCGAGATCAATAGAGCACGAATATGAGCGAGCGAATGCTGACACACCGTAATGACATTAGAAGGTTATGAGAGCCACGCAATAAATGTGGTAATGAAATCCGAATACTCACATGGGCAGAGGCCAGCGACTCGTACGGCTGTAACGCCAGAGGTGATTCGTATCCGATCGAGAGCGAGAGGATCATGCGTTCAGAGGATGACTGTTGTCGACCCAGCGTGTGCGCCAGAGCGTCTCTACTCCGTAGCGACGTCGAAAGCGCCGCGCCGTCGACCGCACCTACTCGCCCTGCTACGCTATTGGTCAAACGCGGTTTCCCCCTTGGGTTCCCCCCTCCTCACAACAGCATTGCGACCCCTTCGTCGTTCTCTCTCTCTCCGGTCGGTTTGGGATGCATCCCGATGTGGCGGCGAGGTGGCGAGGGAAGTGACGGCGGCGGCGGCGGCGCGGCAGCCCGGTCGTACGTCGGGGAGTGAGGTGGGGAAGTGCTCGTGGAAACTCTCCCATGGATGGCTGGACATGTTTTCATGAAATGCTTCCACGGGTGGTCTTCCGTTCCAACTCGTTCTTGGTAATTTATTTTATGAAATGGGTAGTTTTTGAATAGCAGTTGTAAGTTTGATTTTGTTGTTGTCATGTACTGCATTTGATGGACGTAATCTAACTCCTGTGGATTTTGATATAAATTTTGAACGGTGAATTGTTCGTGATGATTAAATATTACATAATTAAGAAGTTTCCGTTCAAACAGAGCTATTTCGAACATAAATGATTTTCAGGAAACAAACAGTGTAAGTGAATCATTTAAATTCTTAGAAAATATACTCTGTTGTTCCCGACGCAAAACGATTAAACTAAAATCAAGGAAATGTTATGTACACACATCGCCCTCAGAATCACGAAGTAAGGAGAGTAATTAAACAAGAAAATAAATAATGTTTAACAGAACTGTAGGAAAATTTCGATATTATCCAAGTACTATAATCAAATAAGAAGAAGGATACATTTTTTTTAAAAGTAGAAATATCTCAATTTGAACGGACACTCAATTATATATCTGCACGGACACTCAATATATATCCATTTGTATTTGTAGATACTGTCGTTTTTTGACTGTTGATTGATTATCTGCACTTTCAGCAATTATCTGCACAAATATTATTTTTTCAAATTCCTTTTGAAGGTCTCTTCATTTACAACTATCCCGTGACGTTAAGTACAGGCCTAATTTATAGCTTGCTAATAAACCTTCTTTGTGTACTTCAGAGGAATCACTTAAAAATGTGAATTCTGTGTCGCTTTAAATCACTTGATCCTGAATGTCCCTTTCCTGCGATACCTTTTGTTTGGAAATCAATCGCGTTTCGTTCTTCGAAAGATTGAAATAAAAAAGTGTAATGGAATACAAATCATTTCAGATAAATATTATTTGCAATTAGATACTTGTGCATTATGATGCTCTTTTAATCACTTTAATGATTCCTGTGGTAACCAAGGAGTGGACGCAAATCTCATACAACATCAATATTCGCTGGCCGAAATATTCATCCATACGTTTCTCAGTGACTATGAGTAGACTTTCCCTTCAGTAATTCGAGGCTTGCACCTTCAGTAATTTGAGAAGACAAATTTGGAAAAATTACAATATTCTCGTATTACTTTCTACTTCCGAGAACGCTCATGTTATGATCTTACACGAAACGCTGAGGTTTCCAAGAATGAAGTAAAATGACTGCACTATTTGCAAACGAAAGTGGCGCAAGACAGCTTACAACACTTCCCCAAACTCGGCCGGTCCTTCCACCCCTAATGAGCACACAGCTCGGCCACGCCGGGGTTAACCTCTTAGTCGTCTACAAAACCCCCCAAAATTGGAAGTTATACCTTTTTCATTTAACTCTTTATTACCATTTTATTGTTATTTTTGTAATCTTCATACAAATACAAAGAAAATGAATCTAAACATTAAGCGAACGGTACCTTACTTGGACCTTCTTGTTTTTACGTTGGATATATTGCCGATAGAGTGGATAACGTTGCAAACATTACTACTGCAAAATCTACTTCTTCAGATGTGTAAAGAAATAGTTATTAGAGGAAACGTGAATATATTTATATTTATTTTGGAACAATTAAGAAATATATTGAGAGAATCATTTGTATTTCTTAGAAACAAAATATATTTACCAAACGTTGGGGATCTCAGTCCTTTATAATCACTTAGGAGAAATACATTACTTATCATAGGGACTTTGACCTTCGTCCAAGTGTTGTTGACTCGCATGAGGTGTTCCTTTTTCGAAATCTCAATATGGAGGTCCCGACCTCAGCGGTTTTTCAGGCAACAGACAGAACATTGTAATTGAATCACTTAAATTCCTAGAAAATACCCGTTTAGAAATGGAATAGTTTATCATCTATCAGTCGAGGGAAATATACTCTTTTGTTCCTTATTCAAATAAGGTAACACCAAAATTAAGGAAACGTGATGTACACTATTCGCCCTCCTCCTATCAGAATTGCAAAGTATGAAGAGTATTTTAACGAGAAAATATGTATTGTTAAACAGAATTGAAGGTGGTTTTCGATAATATCCACGGAGAAATGAGGTTTTTATTAAAAGTGGAAATTGCTCCATTTTAATAGATCCTCCTCGATTGAGATTAAACCTAAGTATATATTTGAAAATAATAAAGGATACCCCATGTTTCATTAGTATAAACTGGGAAGTTGATATAGTATATACGTAGTATCTATAAATCGATTCGTACAGTTTGTTACTTTTATCTCGACGTAAACTTTAATTGTGACTAAATGCAGAAGTAATTATTTATTCCTCCGTTTTCAATGGCTAGGTTGTTCCTCGATAAAAGTGGATGGAAATTAACATGGTTCTTGGATGTTTCAACTGAAACCGGCACAACTAAAAACTCGTGGATTGAATACGACTTAAAGAAAAGAAAACGAATCGTGTCAAACAAAACACTTTCATTGACACGATAGTAATTTTTCCCACATTACGAGGAGTTTAGTTCTCTAACACTGAATTTGTGAACTGAATTGGGGTCGAGGGCTATTCTAAAAGTTTATTCTTTGAAATATCAATTCAAGGGTCTACTAGCTTGACCAAGTCGACGAACTATTACAGATTGCGAAAGCGGTGGTAGACTATATAACGACAAATATCCGCTTGTTCCCGAATGGCTAATATAAATCTCGGACGCAAGACGAGGGCCCTAACAAGATGATTCCTTGTACCAGCGATCTCTCTCTCCAGCTAGCGAAGGTCACTGAACGAAAAGTTCTCTCATCTCTCCAGGTCACTTGGAAACAAAATGTGGGCGAAGGAGATTTTCTCGGATTAAAATACCTTATTTACTATTTTAGTAATTTGATAACTATGCTTGGTTAATAACGACCATACTCCCCGGTAAATTTTTTGTTACCGCGCTTAAGAAAAGAATTCAAGATTTTATCAGTTTCTTTCCACGTGCTCGGGCAGTGAAACAGACAGTAAATAGAATTTACGGATCTTGTATCTTTATCTTCTTTCAGAAGGCCTCTACTCCATTTACGCGAACGATGAAGTTATCTATTCTATTGATTCCGAACGAAGAAAGCTTGCAACAAACAACTGTCCGTGAATAAATTAAAAATCTACTTCTGCTGTACATATTAACAGGAAAATATGTAAATAAAAAATAATAACGTATAAATTATCTAAATGAACCTCAAATACTTGAATACATATTAATACTGGGAATTTCTTTTCCTTATTGTGGATCTGACGGCTGAAAGCGGGCTCGAACTGCTCTTGCTAGTGGGACTTCGCTCATTGAGATGCATTTAGCAAGAGTTACAGAAAACTTACCAGTATGAGATAGAACCTCTATATTGCTACTGCTATCTGTACCGTATTCACTCCCGATATGGGTGGCACTGGAAATGAGAAGGGTGTCGGAGAGTGATGAGTGTTTGAAGCTTCACTAATGACGGGATCGCACATAATCATTGACTAACATGCTAAATAAGTCTCATATTGGCTTGTACTATTCCAACGTTCGGGATGCGTAGATTTTAAAAACTATTCTTGAGAAATAGCAACGAAGAGAACTGAATTGAATTTTGTGAAAAAAATATAGTTTCTGTAAGGGAGGTGTTTTATACCATTATAAATGTGCATTGTATAGAACATTACAAAGTGCTGAATAAAAAACTTTAATAAAGAACAAATTTTATTTCACAATAAACAAGTACTTCAATGATAGTTGATGTTTAGGAAATACGACTTTAAGCAGCGGCGTAAAAGTATTTATTCTTTTTGATAAAGGGAGGGGGGTGATCAGAATTTCTAATGAACTCGGCATCTTAAAATTGAGCGATATTAGTACCTATAATTTGATCTTAGTTAGGTGTTACAGACTTTGAAAATATGTTAATTTGAACTCAAGTAAAATATCTTAAGAGTTTTTTTGTAAAATATCTTAACCATAATTTTTGTTTGTTTGTAGAAACAGTTGATTTCAGCCATCACTCTATTTACTGGTCTGACTAGAAATATTTAAACTTATTTAGAAATATGATACAACTAACTAGCTATACACGGAAGAACACAATTTTTAAATAAGAGGTTAAAAACTGGAGGAACTAGCTGGAGTAGTAAGTCTGCTGTAAAATGAATACTGGGTCCATCTCGTGTATCGAAACGGCCAAAGCGTGACATCTCCATTGAGTCGAGGTCGCGAAATCACATTAACTTCTCAAAGACTGTTAATAGAGACAGTTTGACTTCTTGACCTTTTCGATATGTTGTGTAACTTGCCTCTGGTACTTCACAGAAAGATGCATTGATGCAGGCATTGACAATTTCAGTCTGGGGGCGGATATCGGTACGAAAAATCGCGACGTACCACGGCGTCATCATTCTCTGCTCTACTTACACCCCCTATCTTACGTCACTCGCCCTATTTTGTCTTTTCCAGGAAACTAGTTCTCTGATACAAATGATGCTGGTATGGCTTTCAGAACGCAAATAGTAGCAGTTTCAGTGTTGAGTAGGTGAAAACTTAGTTGAAACATGCGAAAAAAAATTACGCGCGATGGGGTGACTCAATCCAATATTACGAAAGAATTAACAAAAATGTTTATTTCTCTAATATATTTTTACTATTTTTTGACAGTTGAATTTTTTAAAAGAATAAATGCCGCTGATGGATTCTTGGAAATTTTTTGTTATAATGGAGTGTGTTTACATGCATCAAACAATATTGTATGGAATCACACTAAGTTACGAAAATACAATTGTTTTCCTTGCAACTTTAATACGCCTGGATGATCAGCTATTTTGCTGTTTAACATGAACGATGGGTTTCGATTGCGATTTGGTGTAATAGCAAATATGCGATATTAATGTAAAACGAATGACACTTCTTACTCGTTCATATCCTGAAGTTGAATTGTGTAAAATTTGTGCCTATTCAATTTATCGAGTAAATTTCTTCCACACAATACTTTCAGTGTGAATTATGATACTTAGAAGATACAATTAGAAATGTTTGACTAATTCATGACTCACTCCTTCACAAGAGAGGTATATCCAGATAAAACTGACTTGTTTTACTTTTCAAGCACATCGAGCTAGAAATCGGTAGAGGCTGTGTACTTAATAAGTTCCTCTGTCAAAAGAAATTACGACTAAATTTCCTTCTGGCGAAGAAAAAACAAGGAATTAACATTTTGAGTTCGACAACGTTCAATCGTAATGTAAACCCTAGGCATGCAATGACAAACAAATAATTGCAACGTGGTCTCCCAATGTCGGGGACGAAGCCTTCGAACTGATTGGTTTCTCAGTCTACATGGCCGGGGCCTTCCTTGCTCAAGTGTCAGGTGGAGGTCACGCTCCCACATGAATGAAACATTCAAGAATGGCTTGAATGAAAAATTCAAGGAGTCGCTATATCTTATTTCTTGAAGTTAATCGTAAATATCCCTTTTTTTTTCTTAACCAGTTGCCGCAAATGAGGTATTATTACAAAGACTATTTTCTGGGTTTGAGAAGAATCATATTCCCACAGTTTAACTATGTGCCATTTTATTATTTGAATTAAAGTACAAATGGAATCCGAGTAGTGGCAAGTTCCTAAGCTTCCCCTCAAGAGAATCTATTCACAGCTGGATGATAACAATTAACCCAACATAGAATGAAGTTCGTTCAATGCATCACAGGGGACGCTACTCATGTTTCGATAACTTCTTCAAACTTCGAATTCTAAGTTTATTATTAATTTAGTACATATATTTAATTAAAAAACAAAATGCTGGATAACTTTTGTATAAGCCATTTACAGCTTTTACGATGCAGTGGGCCATTCTTTGGTACTCTCATGTGAGTATGAATGCGAAGTCTTCAAATGGGTCCACCACAGTTAGACAATGATCGAAATCCACTCTGGCATTCTGCACTACTACGTCAAATTGACGTAATTCGATATCGACCAATTTTTGAATACTTTTGAACTAACTAAATACCCCATCAAAAATCGATAAATAGAAGCTTAATGTTATTGCTTAATTCTTAGATCTATTAAGTTATACTAAAGAATCAGGTTAATGATATTTCAAACAAGACACCATTCACCGAAATATTTTCGATAAGATCTTTTTTTTTCCAAAGTTGCGAAATATTTTTTTGAACGCTAAGTAGACGTATTTTCTTTAGAGTGAGATATTTTTATGTAAAATTACTCGTACATTTGTACATAAAGATTCAGTTATTTGAATAAATTAAAAATTTACGACCTTTTATGGAGGAATAATATTTATATTTTCTGTGAATCAACTGGCTTAAATCCAAGTCGAAACGTAGAGAGCTCTTCACAGAAATTGTAAATATTATTCGTCCATAAAAGGTCGAAAATTTTTTAATTTATTTAATTAGATTATATAGTGGACATTAATAGTAGTAGAATTCCGTTGTTAGATTTATGTTTTGAACATCGGCGTTATGTTGTGAGTGCTTACCTCTCGTTCGTAAGGGTGATTTGACTCGGCAGCTCGCAAATTCGGTGAGAACCTTCCACTTGTTCGGTCAATGAATGAATGAACTCAAAGCTCGGATGAATCTCCATGTATAGCAGGAGGGCCGAACTATCACTCGTTTTGTACCCAGCGACTGCGGAGCGAGGACGGGTCACGAATCCCTACGTCACTGTGACGAAATGACCCGCCAAAGTCCGAACGCGTCCACATTTTCGTCTTGGTTTGTTCGGTTTGTTTTATTCTGTATTGATAACTGTGCTTAGTTTTTATTAGATAAAAAGGTTGTTTTGTGAATAGTTTGCAGAAATATTTTTAGTGGTCTAGTCAATAAGTTAATATTTATTCCTTTTTTATAGGTTTCGTGATGAACTTCAGTGGACAAGGGTATTTTTAAAAATGAAGTGGAAACAATTCGTTTAGGGTACGTTTGGAGGTAAGTCCTTGACGTAACATTATACCATAAATTCTAAATTCACTGACGTGGTCCTTTCGCATTGCAATTTCTTACATACAAAATGCATCCATGATCCTATGTGATGATATGGTAAACCATTTTCTTGTGTAGTAGCGAGGTTGGACTATGAAGTACACTTGCTTGGATATCAGAATATCACTACCTGTAGATTGGCTGAAAGTTACATTCAAATACATTTCGTACAGACCAGACACTATCTGTGTAAGGAACTCAGAAGAAATGAGTGCTGAAGTAACTGAAGTGTCGTTTATAGCTTTCGGGGAACGTAGATATCTCAAGGGACCATGCATCCGAAGAGTGTTCAAATACGTCAAAGAATTGAGTCGTATCTAGTCGCTAACTCACTCAAGACGTCGTCTACGCCAGCGAATACCAGTGGTAGAGGACGTCAGCACCATACACCGGAGATACGAAGAACTTCACTCAAACAAGGACACCTCATAACAAAAATTGAGACAAGAGTGTGCGTAATTTTGTAAACTTTTTGTTTTGGAACTGCTCAGTTTTTATGATATATACTCTAAGGAGCCTGTGTTAAAGGGAGGGGAACTCGAGGTTAATTAATTCGTTACCTTTTTCTCCAATTTTGGAGATTCTTCTAAACTTCTTTTAGAAAGTGTTACATCACTATGACGTTCGTTATGTCCCCCATGGACTTTGCCTTGTTGATCTGTACTAGTTCAATTCCATTTCATCTCGTAGTTGCTTCACGGACGTGGGTACAACGTATTTTTGTTACGTACTCGTCGAGGAGATAAAAGTTTTTTATGTGCGTCATGAATGAGGCTATCTGTAGATGACCTATCGAGAAATGTACCCTGTACCGTAATTTTAGAAGACGACTGCAATTGATTGCATACTTTCATTAGCAAGAAGACGTAATGAAGAGCCAGCGATAGCATACCAATGACCATTTATCAGCACCAAAGTGTGTAAGTTCCTGAAGATGTTTTCTTGTTTCTATAACTCCCTATCGAATGTGGATCTTTAAAGACGGATGCCGTTAGATCAAAGGTTCTGTCTATTGTTCTATTTTGCCATAACTAGAGTGAAGATAAAAGACATCCGCCTTGCAAATTCAAGATTTCTTTTGGTTAAGAGACGGAGGTCATCTTGACTGGAAGGGATTGTTGAGATGATTTGCGAATACTGAGTGCAAAGTTCGTCGATACGATTGGAACAGTATGAGGACGGCGAATGAGATTAACAGCTATTAATATGAATTAATATCACTGTTATTAGAACTCTGTATGAATACTTTCATTATCCCTTTATCAACGACTACATTTAAGATGTGTAGTGTAGAAGTAGTTTTGGTGAAATAAATTTTCCCAGTCTTTTACATTTATTTGACTTGTTATTAGAGAAATATGAACTCCCTTGACACTAAAAAGAGCAGAAGTTCTAGCAAAATTATTTATTTGTTTATATTTGTTTGAAAGATTTTGCAGAATACAAAGCAACGTTTTTGAATAAAGCATTCACATTTTAAAAAGTTCATGGTAATAATAAATTGGGAGTTATTTGTGAAAAATGGATATAGGTCTTCCTATAATTTTTAAACTATTCATTCTGGTTAGTCAATCTCTACAATCGTTTCTAAAGGAACCGATTCTTTATCCTTATAACGAAATCACAACGATTCGTTCATTAATTCATGTATTCATTAATTTGTTGATTAGTGGCTTGTAAATCCACGAGAGATCGGGGACTGCAACCTTTGAGGTACAGTAAGAATTATTTATTTTGTAATACAGAAACATGTTTATGTTAAGAAGTGAACTTTGTCCCTTCAAATTTTTAAACCTTGCTACATAATATTTGTTAGCGAGCTTAAGGGGCGAGGACAGTAGCTTTGAACACTTCTCTTCAAAACGTAATACGTCATCGGAACATATCCTTTATATAAATTAATTCTCGCATCCAAGAATACGATTACAATGAATAAATCTCTAGATTCGATGTATATTAAATATATTTATAGGGTAACATATTTGTGGAAAAGTAGTCCCATAAAAAGTGGTCATACCTCAATGACATACAGCAAGATTTGCCTAGTTATACCAGATATTAATGTATACAAAGTACTTTTACGTCATTGAAATTCCAGGCGAATATTTACATCCGCGAATAAAAATTTTTATCTCAAGTTTTCGGTCTGAAGTTCATTTCAATCATTTCGTAATTTGTTGCTCGTGTCAATCGTAAACAAAACATTAGAGTCAAGCCAAAACTACTACGTGCGCGTGCAACATAATTTTTGTTTGTTTGTTTACCGTCTTCATTATCGATACACATGTCATCATACTTTCATCGTACTCTTTGCCACAGTGATTTAGGGTACGTTCAACCCCGTTTATTGCACGTTCAACCCAGCACATATTCTAATTTTTGCCATGATACGTTGAATCGATATACCCGATAATTTTTCAATGTTATATTCCCCCAGTTTTTTACGAGGAGTTCTGGAACACTCTGTATATTAACAATTGAACCAGATTTCTTTTAAAGATGTTCTGACAACTCTATAAAGGTTATTAATTTTCTAGATATCGTTTGGTTCTACTTCACTCTAGATTTTTTGGATAAATATGACAATTCAGCGTCTCTTCTTTGAAGGGCGTTTTTCGTTAATATTCGGAATAAATGTGGGTGGGATAGAGTTACTTTCACTCCATGGAGTTAATTTGCTAGATTTTACTTCTTCATATACGTAGCATGTAGAACGTGTTGTAATCGCGAAAAAATTCGAAAGGAAGGTGAAGATGGAAATATCCGTTTTGGTGGTCTTTGATTCCGAAAAAGTATTTACCTGTCTACGCGGAGCAATTCTGACGAAATGGATGAATAAATTTAATTAAAATTTCGTATTTAAGGTAAAGTTTACTTGTCGATGCATATGCTCTATTTTTTTACATTGATACAATGGGTACTTCATATGAACGTCGAAGTACTTTTTAAAATATTTTTCTCAAAAATGACTCCGACGATTTTCCTTCAATTTTCTGTACGCAAAGTATAATTAGTAAGCATTACATCTGCATTTACGGTATTTCGCTTGAAATTTTGGTATAGATGTAGTAAAGTAATTTCTGTATGTTGCACTTGCACATTACATTACTGTTTTGAGATGTTTGAATGTCATTAAATAAACCAAACAGAGATAGAAAATACTTTTGGTAAACTGAAATAGAAGATGTGATGCTGATAAAATAAATACAAGAACAGAATACGCACTGTACAACGAAAAAACATCAACTTCTTCCTACAACGAAATTACACTAACGTAACACTTTTACGATATTTATAAGACAAATAAATCGCTAAATGTCTTGAAATAATATTCTAAATACTTATTTTACTTTCACATCTCAAATAAAAGACAGTAATAAAATACATCTTGTCACTTTGGGTCCGACAAAAAAGTTAGTTTTCGTTTATTATTTTTCTCATATACGTAGCATATAGAACGTGAAAAAAATCGATCAATTTTAACGGAAATATCCGTTTTGTTGTTCCCTGATTCCGAAAAAGTAGTTTTTCAAATAACTTCGTAGACCGACAAGAAAACTTAGTTTTTTCTTTATTACTTTCTTGTACATGATTTCATACGTCCGATTTATTTTTACAGGATACACATTTTAAATTTGCAAAGAAATTTCTTCTTGTCTTACTTGTCAAATTAAATAAGGATATGTATTGTCTCATTGCTTTGGCTCGCATAAATAATATCGTAAAAAAATACATTATTTATGCTTCGAAATAGAATGTCTGCTGTACCGAGCTAACCTCCTCCAAAACCATATGACGGAATAGTTCAAGGATTTCTTTAATAAACAATTCAAATAGCGTAACATGAAGATGACCAAAATATAGAGGACCATGACAAAAATAACTCCACTCTTTATAGAACTTTATTCAATAGAGCAGATTTAGAAACTTTTATGACAAAGTATGTGCAATGGTTTTGAAATAGTACAAAATTCATAGATTTAATTTCTATTACTATTTTTATGTTTTTAGGTGAGAATTTTGTGAACAATTTGCTTATGTCCATATTTTTTAAAATTTACATTGCACAAAGCTCTCTTCAACAGATTGACGTGGTCGGTTTTTATCAGACACAAAGTGAGAGGATGGATACAATTAGACCCTTTCCTAAAATTGAAATTATAATAACTTTTTTCTTCAGTGAGTGCAAAGTTCCTTTTTTGCGGTAAAGTGTGGTAGAAATTCGTAGATTAATTTGTAAATATATTTGCAGTGATAGGGACAAATTATTTTTAAATTGTTTATTTACAATTTTTCTTCAAAATTCAGTCAATTCAAAAATTTAGTTCCC
Source organism: Laupala kohalensis (assembly GCA_002313205.1). Lineage (NCBI taxonomy): Eukaryota > Metazoa > Arthropoda > Insecta > Orthoptera > Trigonidiidae > Laupala > Laupala kohalensis. The sequence goes on from NNCF01127796.1 coordinate 660,613, forward strand.
TGTATCAGAATTCGTTGTCGAATTCTCTCTATTATGAATACGTAGCTGGACGTAACGCTCTCCTTTAATTTTAATCGTTATTTTTTTTCCTATGAGAGGTAAAATATTATTTTTGAGGAGATACAAAGTTTAACAAATTTGCATACTTCAATAAGACAAAATCTTCTCGTAAATACGAGCTAGGGAGAATAGAATCTTTCAAATATATACAATGCAAGAAAAGAAGACAAAACCGGGACCATTGAGAGTATTAGTGAGAGTATACTGAGATGTGGCCAAATTTTCTTGAGTAGAACGTCACCCGCATTGAAGTTTATCGCTCAATAGACAGTAAAAACAAACCATACTGGACTGGACGGCGTCATACTGGTCATATCTTACGATTCTGCTCTTTACAATGGGAAAGTTTTCCCACGTCTCTGTACAATGGAACAAATAAGATCACAAAAGTGAACGCGTATTTTCCCCTTTTTATTTCTTCCCTTTCTTTCTCCGGTAGCTCAGGGACTAGCGTGTCACTCCCACCTAGACATTCCGGGTTCAATACCTGACGGGGCCAAAACAATTCGTAGCTTTTCACTTGAAACATATCTCTAATGATTGAAAAACAAACCCCCCTCCTTCTTCTATCCACCTCCTACTACTCCCAGTATCACTAACTCTTACTATTACTAACTACTTCCACTAACACCTCCGTGTGGGCAAAGTTGTTGGTAAACCCAGCTAAGCGACCCACCTACTAACAATAGCACGTTACATTCCCATTTACAAATATAAATATCTTCCTGAACAGTTTCCTTCGTTGGCAAAGCAGTCGGGTTGGGTCACATGTTGTTCATCGGTTCCACTCCATGGTTGTGTGAAATAGGCGAGGGAAGTTTCGTACTCATTTTAAGAGGGGGGTATTTTCTACAGGACTTCGTTACTGGAAATAAATTAGTTTTCCTTCCAAGGAGATAAGTTGTTTAAAAATTCATCATCTTGTCAGTTATATTCGTAGTATTAATGTAGAGTCGTCCCCGACAGAAGAAACGCCGTGACATTTTAGGATCAGATATTTTAAAATAATTTGTTCCATGTTTAATACAGGAAATAAGTAGTCTTAATTAAAAATAAAATTTACCAAAACATTTGCTTTAAAAACGTATAAAAATAACTTAATGAAAAGAGTGAAAACAAATAAAGTTAATTTAATTAATAATATTGTGAGTAAATAAGAAGAATTTGTGCCATTCGTGAAGTGAAACATTGTACCCCATATATTACTCTTCCTGAATTGATACTTTTCACTCGATTCGTATCAAATTAATAGATAAATGAAGCTCTCTAGATAAGACCACGGATGCAACCCACGGGAAAAGGTGAATTTGTATTTAAAACGAGTCATAGAAATTTGTCCCAAATACATAATCAATGCTAATTTGGTTGGCACGTAAACGTTATTTGAGGTGACCGAATATTTTCTATTTGATTCAAATAGGTTTGTGAATGGTCCTATAATACCGTTCGAGACGGTCTCCGATAAATCCTGTCGATTATCGGAGAACTGGGGCGTAAAGTGAAATCAAATTAACAAAACAATGAAGAGCAGTGGTGACACGAACCGAACCAATAGGAGAACCCGGTCTCCACGAACCAGGCCACTTTGCGGAGCGAGCCATCGCGCTCGTATGAGGTCGTTTCGCTTCATGCGAACCCCTTGTGGTCGCCGGTGACGTCATGACTCCTGCGAGACACGACGATGTAAACAACAGTGTCCTTGAGCGACCCGTCGAGCCCCTTGTGCGATGGAGGTGCGCGTGGTAAGCACCGGCGGCCCTGAACAGTCCACGCGATGGTTAGCTAATTTCAGGACAGGACGGTTTCAGCTTTCTTGTTTGCATCGGGCAACGGATTGTTGTTGTTATTCTTGTTCGACATTTTTTTTTTTTCGTTCAGCAACGTGGAATTCTTCGTAACACTATTCCTTGAAATAAATATTCAGTAGACCCTCAAAATAATAAATAATTCAAATAAGCGATACTCCGCAAAACACGCAACCTCATAGCACGTCCGAAAATACTGATTCACTCCAATGAGGACCAATGTTTTAATACGGAAAGTCTTATAATACAACATATTGAAGAGATTAGACTGATTTTTCCCCTTTAAATCATGCTGATAGTTGAATCGCTTATAACGTTGAGTCAATTGAAAAATATGTGTGCCCTTGATATCTTCACTTGTGAATTTTTTATTTTATTTTATACACGTTTCCATGTATATTTCTCATGGTGCTCAACTTGCTCCCAATCAAATTCATCCGATAACACTTGAACAATTTTTCTTGTTTGGGTTTTCGTGATAATCTGAACGCTTTTCTAATCTCAGTTAACTGATAAAACTGTCTGCATGAATGTGGTCGTTAAAATAGTATCAGAAAATAATGAAGTTTAAAAAAAAATTGATATCCAGATATTTTGAGTCAAAACAGTAAAAATATTGTGTCGAGACGAAAAGTAATTCAAACGGAAGTTTGTCATACAATTGAGTATAGTTGAAAACGATTTACTAGGGTTTTTTTAAGTAACTATTAATAAGTAATCGAAAAAAAATGTTTTACCTAATTCAACCCTTTCAATATCGCCGAACGAGGATCTGATCCACTCTGACACTAGTGACAGCAGTGGCAAAACGTAGCTTCTTCGCTCCTTTCACTGCTGAGCGAGAGAGCGTGGATTCGATTCCCCGCTTGGCCGTACTGGGTGAGGTTAGGTTTGGTTGGGTTTTCCTCACCTACTCCAGATTAATGTCGGTTCAGAACTGTAAATTCTCCGGCAAACCAACATCTCTCCTTCCCAGATCCTCCGGCCAAATAACGAGACAGAAAAATGACATTCTTGTCTCAAAAGATGAAAGCAATCATTTCTACTTAAAAGTGAAGAAAAAGTGGTATTTTCAGCCTTGTTTTATTGCTGTCTACAAAAGTGTCGTATCCTAGATAAATCTCGCCATGTCCTGTAGGCGAATAATATATAATATTTTCTTTATTATACATAAAATGATATGTAAATAAAATTTCACGTTGAAATCCTGAGAAAAATAATGGGACTATTTTTGTTAACCCCTGAATAATTTGAGAAGGTCCTTATACATGGGCATCGTTTGATTGATGAATTTAAGAGATAGGTAAATATAATGATATTACTTATATACTTTTATTTTTGTATATTGTGAAATCAATTTAAAGGAGTAGGCTATTGTGGCATTAAATTATGTCTCATGTGACATTTGCCACAAACTGCCTGAATTCTCACACTGCCAGCAAGATGGCGCGGAACATACTGAATCATACTGGTTTTGTGATTTGCAGTTTATTGGTCGATTATATTCAGGAAAAAAGAATCTCAGGCCGCAATCTGCAAACAATACTGATGTCAACTGTTTTTTCCTTTACTCTATTCACTGAATTAATGTATTCCATGAAGTTCGTGATAAACAAGATGGATGATTCATGGGAAGGAGCCTGGTACGACTTGCAAAACAATCCCTGTAGAAGGTCAAATTTGAATTGGTCAATACAAAACGAGTTTATTTGCACGACATATTGGTGACCAGTGAATCGTTAATTAATATCATATGTTATTTGATTTAATCTCTTTGATCGCGTTGTAAAGCAAACAAAAACACTCAAAGAAACCAAGTACACAAGTTAAATAAAATTACCCGGGATTTGAAAAGAATCTTTAAAAAATCATTACGGGACATTGTGACATTAAAACACTGTTTTATCCTGTCAATAAGTCTGGATTTTTAAAGTCATTTTACCCGGTGTTTTCCAGGATTCTTATATAATATTCTAGGTTCGTATTTTAACTTCGATATTTCTGTATTTCCGTGATATTAAATTTTCACTTTTGTTAATTTCAGAAATTAAGTACCACGAAGAAAACCTACAAAAATACACGAGATTTTTAGTATTATATTATTTTAAAATCCAGATAGAAGAAAATACACTTTACCGAGAAATAAACAAAACTCGTAGTTAAGATTCTGAATTCTTTTGGTTTTCATTTCACTTTTAGGTTATGCACTTGAAAACAATGTTCTTCAAAACCATTTTTTTCTTCGATTATTACTGATATAGTAATCGAAGTATTTTAGTGAGATCAATATAGAGCGTGTTTATAATGCTAGAGACTCACTAAATTGAGTGATGAATAGTTATTATTTTCCAAAAAACGAGCAGAATTTCATAGCAATAGTGCAAAATTAATTGTTTTGCCTAATTTAAAAAATGAACAGAAATGGAAGAAATGAAAAGTGCATTGATTTTTTTTCAACATATTCACTAAGAATTACTCTGTCTGGTGTATAAAGTCATATATCCATATAATTTTATTTTTTCTGGCCAAACGAAAATAAAACTAGCAGCAAAACATGACGTACGCTAACTACACCAGCTCATCTAATAAAATAATATATTTCAAATATCGTTTTTCGTGTGTTGTCTTGAAGTTACATTTTTCACCTGAAAAATTCCTGGAGGTAACGCGTTTTGCATCTAGCTCTTCACACATTTCACTAAAAAGACATCTCCCTTGGGCATTTTCCAAAGAGAAATGGCCGTTTCCGTTGTTTACCCTCCGCAGCCCACACACACGTGAAGGAGTGGCTCGAGAACCCGTGATAAAATCCACCGGATTCGTCGCTGTGGCGTAGAATAAGCGAGTGGTGGAAGGCGTAGCTGCGAAGCGATGCCTTGTTTACTCGTCGTGCCAAGGTTACGAATATTGCAACGGTGCGCCACGAGGCGTCACCGCGTCGCACAGGTCAACTGGCTCTTTTTGAACAATGCGAAGGAATCGAGGCGGCAAACGCTCTCGTGTGTTACGTTTCCACCTGCATTTGAACTAAAAAATATCTATCGAGATTCAAAAATTACACGTTTTTGTGAAATCTCTTCAAATACTGAATTAATGCTGTGAAATGGTGAAACGTTTCTAACTTTCAAGTTTATAGTTCGAAAGATTTTTTATTTGACGCAAAAAATACTTTTTCTCCCATATCACAACCATCATCAGTATATACTTGTAAAATTCTTTGTTATGTATTCTGTCAAACAACTGCCATGATGAATACGACGTGGCTTTTTTATTTCAAATAAGTTACTATATTGAATGATTTCTTATTATTATAAACCATCATATATAGGTGAGTTGAATAGATTTTTATTTCCCCAAGTAACACTCGTACTGACTACAAGACTTGTTGGACCCAGAGCTTGTAATACACATTTTCTTCTTCACATATTTTCGAATTGGATAGAGGAAGGTTTTTTGAAATTTTGGAACAATAACGGGGATCTATATACATCCACCAAAAGAAAGGAAATTATGGAAAGGAGTAAAACTGTTTGGAAGTCAAGACATATACTTATTATTAAGACTTTATTCTTAAATCAATGAAAAAATGGCATAATTAATGATTTAAAATTAAAAAAATAATAATATAAGATTAATGTTCCGTCACTGTTATTATCGTCATCTTCGTTTGTTTGTTGTGCTTAACTTTGTGCTGTTTCTAGCCACTAGTTTAACTTTCTCTTAAATTCAGTTTTATTCTGAAGCTTTTCACTGAGTGGATCGCGTTTAGTTGAAGTGTCACAAACTCTTTTCTTTGAGGTCCAACAATTTTTTAAGGGAAAAATATTGAAGGAAGTGCGTCATCTTTAAAAATTCTTTGTCATCTCCAGCTAAATGTTCTTTTCTATGTCGTATTCTGACTAAACTTGTCGATTAAGATTCTGATGTGTTCTTCGTCTCTGCATTTCTTCAGTCCACTGCAACTAGTTCACATCTTTTGACAGAGGTTTTTGTCGTCCCAATTTTAATAATTTATAGAAAAATTTTTTGAGTGAAATTTGCGAAAATTGATAAAACATTCTAGTCAACTCAATCTTTCAAAAATTTGTTTGGAAACATTTAATTTTCCCTATCTTATGATAGGTAAAGGAGGAGATAAACAATTATAAAACATAAAATAGAATTTATTTTCCTCAGTTTAAAGAACCATAAGATTATTATCAATATGATTTTGACTCAAATTTACTTGTTTTTTTGGATTTGTTTTTTATCTGAATCTTGACTTGAATTTCTTCGCATTGTTTAATTGTTCACGTCAATTTATACATTTCTGAGCAGATTAAATTTGTACGGACAAGTAAATTGTGAAAAAAGTAAAATATTTGGTGTGGCGAAGATGGAAAATAATTAAATTAGCCAAGAATAAGAAAAGAAAGAGGAAAGGGGACTCAACAGTATGCACTCTTCCCTTATGAGTGTTATGTAAGTTAAGCATAAGCTTACTTCATAAACGTTCGAGATAATTCTATAAGTGATGAAAGTTATCATTAAATTTATTGTTTCAGTAGGTTTCACATGTTTCTTTATTAAAAATATGGCATTCGCGACCGGGATTTGAGATCGTAAAATCTCGTTTGAGTCAAAAGTTGATGGAATCCTTTTTTTTTATTCAATGCTACGAAACAAATATTTTAAACAAAGTTAGTGTATTTTCAAATAAACATGTCCAATGTATGGTCACAAATCCAAAAATTGTGTTTTCGCGTTCGGGTAAGTCTAACAAACGCGTTAAAATTTCGAAGTCTCATTATATTTCACGTATTCGTATCATCCTTGATACGAAAATGTGAAAATAAAAATTTCTGTATTGCCCTAATAATATGATCCTGTACGTCTAAAAAACCAGAAACGCAAATAATACTCTCCTTTCATCAGCATTTCGCTTCAGGGCGAATGTGAATGGCTGACGATCCAGTTCTCCAACGACCTCGCGAAATAGAATTAAAAAAAAGTACCTGTATTCTATGTCGGTGATGTAACATCACGCTGTTCAACAAGGCGTGCAAAACTTCCGTTTCGTGGCACGAAATATTTAAATTTTTTTCTTCAGTTATAGCAACTATCTCAACGATTTTGTCAAACTTGTCAATCAGACATTACGAACCACGAAGAACCATTAACAAGATTCAAGTCTATTACAGTAAAATACACTCTTTTAATAAGAAGAGAGGAAAATTATTTATTCTGGTTCTATTTGTTCACTGTTTGAGTACTCTGATCTGTTTCCTTTGATCTGCCGAAATGAAGTCGCGTGAAGGAATCCAGAAGGAACATTTCCCATCGAAGATGTGAGCAGATACAGCCAGCACACTCTGGGCGGCGAACGGGAGGACTAACACAAAGTAGAAGCGGGAAAAATATTTTAAAATTTTACTCTTAAAGAGTTTTTGGCCAAACCGATGGGGATAGGAAACTCACTGGAAACTCATAATCGTACATTCCGGTAATAGTTAACCTTTAAAGTGTTAAAGTTGCTTTAAAAATGAATGTAGATGTATTTGAGGTTTTCACAGGGAACACGAATATTTTATCAAATTTGAATCGATTTTGGGAATTCCAAAGACAAATAAAGGATGAAATTAGATTTATTGTACTAAAAACTTGTGACATGTGACAGATGGAATTTATTTGCAAAACGCTCCCCAAAAGCATATATAGCCTTGTAGCTGAAGATAAAGACTTTAACAGTTGCAATGACCTAAATGATCGAGTTCATTGTTTATAAAATATAACTTTTCAAGGGTAAACGCTTGGAAAAGGAAGTACAACATAAAACACTGTATTTCATTTACAAAAAAGAAAAGTACGGTAGGTAACCGTGTCAGGGGAGAGACGCCCGCGGTATATAAGTGAGAGCTACAGAACATTTCGAACTCCAAAAGTTTTCATTCATTTATAATCAAATTATGTACGTTACAACACAACTTCTGGAAAAAGTTAGGAAATAAAAATTAATTTTATTTATTATTATTTGTTTAATTAATTGCAATGAAACGAATTTAAACTTTTATGCTAGATTTTTATAATGTTACGTTAAATTGTTGTATGGATAATTATGTGCGAATGTCATATTAAGATGTATGGTAATAGTTAAATATATCGCATTACCATACTCGGACTGTTCAAAATATTTATTGTGATACTTTCCTTTCCACAACGTTGCCACCACTCGCTTGGACCTTCTCAAGTTAACACGTACTCCAATTAGAACCGTATTATGCATTTAACTAGTCTAGATTTAAAACGGACGTAAATTGCAGAAAATATGGAAATATTAGAATTCAAATATATCTCTAATAATTTATATAGTCGGTGCCACGAAAATGATTTTTTCTCAATCGAACAGAAAAATTAAGTTTTACATCCCAGTCCCTTAAACCAACAACGTTGTAATATTTAACCAGCAAAAAAGAAATACATTAATTAAACTAATAGCCAATTAAAATTATTTAAATTGCAACGAAGACATTTACATTACGCTCAGAAAATGAGAAAAGAAATCATAGATGTAGTAGCATGAATGATAAACAAATAAAAAGATTGTAAATGATAAATAAATGTGGAAGGAAATTAATGGAATTCATAAAAACAAGTTTCAAATTTTTGTTCAGAGCTTTAGGAATGAAGTCCAAGATTTCTTGCTAAAATTTCTCAATCAAGTTTGATGTCGTTTATATGTATAAAAATTAATGTTTGTGTGTTTGTCCTTCACGCGTTCCTTCACCATTCATCCGATTCTCGTGATTCTTTTTTTAAATTCACATAGATATGTTCTCTGGCAAGGCGCTAGTATTTTTTTTTGTCACCTTACGTATCTCAAGTAATTGGCAAACATTTGTCGATAATAGACAATCAAGTCGGAGGAAAATCAATCTTCGGAGACATATCATACGCTGCCTAATCGTTTAGAGGTGACAACTATTAACGGCAATATTGTTCGCCTCAAATATTTGTACAGAAAAGTCCGAGACAGCATATGTCTATCTACAAAGCTTAACCGAAATTATCAAAAAAGAGTTACTGAAAATAGACGTGCAGAAATTCTACAAATAGAGTAATCTATGTTAGAAAAAAGGACTCCTCATCAAATTGAGTGCATTCTGTATCGTAAAATTTGGAACCATACTTTAGATTTCACAAGTGTTTTAGTTTTACAAGTAGCCGCCCTCGCGAGGACTAGTAGCGCTATCTGGCGTGACGTGTTTCACGTGAAGCAAATATTTCTGACTTCCTATTTTCGACTATTACAGAGTACAAAGAAAAGTTAAGGTGCAATACAACAATAACTTCCGAGCGAAGCCGGGGCGGTTGGTATATGTATAAGTCAGGAATGAGTAAGTGGAAGAACAGAGCTCAAGAATAAATGTATGAATCATATCTGAACTTTCGAATCGTGATTTGTGGAGTAGATACGCACTTCCGTGCAGCTCATGACGTCATATACTTTCCGTTTCACTCTTCCGGTAAATGACTCGTTTTACTTACTCACCTGTGTAGCAAATAACAAACTGAATTTCAACCACATATCACGAATTTTGAGATTCCGTGATTTGGAAAAGAAAGTAGCTTTTGGAATACTTCCTGACGTCTGCTTACAGAGATTCTGACACACTCTTGCACGAATTTGATTCGCAGTTAATTTGTTGGAAGTTAACGCTAATTGGCGACGCAAACTCTATCGAATTGATTTTTATCTTATTGAGATATGCGTTTTGAATTTTTTATATCTGTTATTTAATTTTATATGGCTGTACTTAATTTTATTGTTCGTAAGACATTATAGATATGGCTGTACTTAATTTTATTGTTCGTAAGACACACGTTGTGTGTGGGTACAATTAATAATTTTTATGTCATCTCCCATTCCTGTCTTCGTGTTAGTCCCCATTGAAAATCTTTCTCCTAATTTTTACTGTGTGATTAGGGAGGAGCTAGATGAATTATTGCTAATATTATTATGTTTTAATTTAAAATTCGTTGTCAGTCATTTTTCGAAGAGTGACAAATTGACACCTGACAGCATATATCTGGTGTCGAATTAGAGAAGAAAAGTATCTAAAATTGAACTATGAGGAACACCGAGAGTGATAGCCAATGTTTTCTGGTGAAAGTACTGTGATTGGTGTTTAAAATTCATGAGAAACAATTAAGGATAAGCAACATGTAATCATGAAGAAAAATTACAAAAATATCATTGTGCATCTAAAAAGCAAAGGAAAGTGTAAGAAAACAATTTTTAAACAAATAGTCAAAAGCAAAATATCATTTCTAAGATAATTTTAGGGACAGGAACGGGTCTGGAATTTTATTTTTCAACAATGTACTATTTGTTTAAATATTGTGACCGAAGACTTCGATGAAGAGGCATGCGGGAAACCCTGGTAGGTTAGCTATTGCTTCCCGCTAATGTTTCTTTCAAGTTCTTTTTTAGGTCCAACTCCATTATGAAGGAGGTAATAAGGGGTAATTGTTTCAGAACACAGGAAATGGTTCGACATGAGTGCATTATAACCTCCACCATACTATTCAAAGAGATTTTGTTGAATTTTTTCTGCTTGTATAATGTGTATCAAGTGCTCTTGTAAATTACATTTTCATCTGTTATTGTTGTTATTTCTGTTACTTTGTGTTTCAAGAGGAATTTCGTAGTTACCTTTCTTAACTTGTTTTTTAAAGTATTAAAAGTCAAAGTAAAACTGCCCCCTTTGTAGGTCCTGAAGGTGCCCAAGGGGTTCGCGGAGGGAAGAGCTCCGCAATTACGAGATCTCGGCACTGAGAGGAGGAGATGTGGTCAGCATCTCGTCCCGGCCAGTTTGACCCCAGGATAGACCAGTTGCTCATTTTACAGCAGTCTGAGTACGCCTGGGAGTCAGTCTGGATGTTGAGGTGTGATGAAAAATCTAACACCTCTTAGGGGATCGAATTGCGACCATTCAGTTAGTTTGTTAACTATTGCCTAATACTATATCGGATCTTATGTAGGCTACATATTCATTTATCTATTTTTTGTATTGCGTAATTCATAATTTGGAAAACCAAAAACAATTAATTAATATTCCATAACAATAAACAACTAATGTTCACGAACGGACCCGATCTTATTTTCCTCATTTTGCTACGAAATCCCCTTTCCAATTATACAATATGTATAAAGAAGGTATAGAAATCGTTAAGTAAAAAAAAATCAGGATATCTTCGGATCTAAACGAATTGGCTCCAGGAGAGTCTATTTTCAAATTTTGGCGACGATGTCCAATGTAGTATGTGTGTTTGTGTGTGTGAAGAATTTTGTTTATCCGATAACACGAACAAATCTGTGATATCAAACCAGAGAATTGACTTTGAATGCATTGGGAATACAAGCCTATTTCTGGGCAGCTCATTCCGAGTTCATTTTCACACAGCGCTCCATTTCCGATTTCTTAAAAATCAAATTTTTTAAGAAAAAAAAAACACAAACATTTTTATTGACCATTAAATTGTACGTACAGATTTCTAAACACTATTTTCGCACGTGGCATCGTTTTTGAGATGTTATTTCGCAAAAAAGAATTTATATCAACCTTTGAGGCAGATGCAAAGAGTTCGGGGTGGAAGATAATTCCTGCAATCTGTAGTTGAATGAGTTGATATGAAATTAGGTGGCGAACTTTTTATTGGATGAAGATAATTATTTTTATACACATTGATCTGTTTCATGTGTTATTTCTTATAAGTATGCATGATTTACTTTGTAAACTATGTATATATTATTTTCTCATAAAGTTTTATTGCTGTGTAGGGTGTTTACTACTGGGATCTTTTTTGAAGAATTGTGATTGGAAAGTTGAGTGGGGCACACGCCAGATTTTTCCTGCAGAATTTGGTGGAGACCGAAATATTCGTTCGGACATATTAGTCTATTAAATATTTTCTCATTTTTCTCATCTTAAATTTGATCCAGTATTGCTAATTACTCTTTCATGTGGTTTTAGACTTCGAAATAGTTCTTCGTAATCTTATCTTTGTTCTGCTTTTCTCGCATTACCTATGTGTTTGTTATGAATTGCCTTGAGATACGTACGTGAGGTCACCTTCTAAGAAACATGGGCAATGAAAGTCATATGATTCGTGTCGAACAGGAATTGTTTTCCCTGTTGATAAAGAGCACAGTTTAATGCAATCTTTCTGTGCAGTATAAACTTCATAGTTGTGCAATCTGGAACTTCATGAGTCAATTGAACTAAGAGCCATTCGTGATTTACGGCACCAACTGCCGTGAGCCTGCGTAATATAATTGAAAAGCTACGGATGTAGTAATTGAGATGGAAAATTTTTATCATATCATTGACGTCGGAGATAATTCAACTATCTTTATAGTATTGACAGATGTAAAAAGTTTAAGCAAATCCGAATTAATATTTTCCTGTATTTGAATAGTTTCATTTTTGAAGACACGAAATGATTGTGAATTGTTTTTGATGAACTAATGATCTTGTTTACTATTATTCTCCTTAGGGGTGATCACGTTATAATTAAATATAAATGTTTAAAACTTCTTGTGTAACCTCCAACAAGTGACAAATGAAACCATGTTTTGAAAAATCGGCCAGTGGTGCATTTTCGTTATGCGCGTTGTTGCCAGTGTCAGTCAACAGACTGGACTCACAGCTGACAAAACTATACCAGTCAGTGGAGTGATACACAAATATTTTTAAACGTTTACATTTAATTGTAACGTAATCATGACATTCTTCCGGGCGAGACAGTATAAATTTTATTTCTTAATAATGTGTCTCAACGTTTTTAGCAATGTTTTCGAAAGAAATTAATGACATTATATTTTGCATGCAGAATCATGAAATTGATAAATGCTGTCACAAATACAAAAGTAATAATTCTCTGAATAAGAATTACTTTTGTAACTCTTAGTTTGTTTTATAAAAAATAATGAAGTTGACGTATCGGCAAGAACCGCAAAAATATCACGCTTTTTGAAACATTTCAGGTTAAAAAAATTCATTAATAAATTTTTTTACATGTGTATATGCAAAACAAAATTACAAGTCCAATGGTGGTAACTGTGTTTTTCTGGAATTTTTTTTTGTACTACCTACAGCTATTAGAAGTCAGGGGTCTATAATAAAAGATAAGATAGTAGAGGGAGGTATCTGGTGGTCACGAGAAATAAACATATCAACATTCGAAAGTAAACAAATTATTTCCTTGAAAATTCGTATGAGGGCAAAAAATACCAAATATAATTCTCGAATTAGTATTTGCAGTAGTAAATAGAGAAATACCTAATACATTCAATTCCATAAGTAAAAATGAGTGTAAAATATTGTTTATCAATATATACATTGAAAGTGCCCTGCACTATAATTCATTCCAGAGGGAGGGCGAGAGGCAGGAGAAGAAAGGGGTTGAACTCTACTAATTCATATATCAGCCATCTAAAACTTGTTTGGTTAGATATAGTGCACACATCAGTTTATACAAAAAAATTATTAATATAATTATTGTTTTCCTTAGACATCGCATTTTTCTTTATCAAAAATGTATATGTAATACAAATATACATGTAACGTTACATAAGTACGTTCAATATGAGATGCATTCAAGCTCGAATATTTAGAAACCACAAAATGGCGAGGATACCTGTTAAAACTAACATGAGTGTCGTCCCCGTGACCGCAGGTTTCCTTGCACGCGCTCAGGATGTGCTACTCGTTTCACGCAAGGAAAAGTCTCCATGACGGAGTTCCCCTTTATGGTTGACGTCATCCATCGTGCTCCTTTGCGAGGTTAATGTTGAGACGATTTAAATTGATGTTTCCGCGCAATATGACTTGAGAAAAACAGTTGTAAAACGTTCAAAGGATTATAAGAGATTAATAACTTTAATTTCAACGCGAAAAATACGTGAATTAATATAATAGAATGAAACACAAGAAAGTGTTTTATATTATATTTTTTTGAAATTATATATTGTATTTTATAGAAATTTATAATTTTATTTGTAAATTCATATTATGGCACAATTAGTACTGTTTGCTATGATGTATATTAATTTTATAAAACTCTTTCGGCTGTACCACAGCAACCATTAGTAATGAACCGAACTAAATAATTAATAACATGACGACGACTTTTTAATTTTAATCCACTGCACGATAACAAGCACATCAACTAATTTGTTCTATTTTGACAAATTGTCTATGTCTTTACATAAATCGCATTGTATTTCGGACTGTATGCGGCTCATAGTTAAATAGTAATCCGTTTTTTAGGTGACCCTTACCTAACTTTAAACTTCGTATTTAAGCAAAGAAACATTCTTACATTATAATATTTCTGCAAATGTGGTTTTTCCTTTGGTCCTTTCTGCAAATGTGGTTCGTCTTTTTGCGTTTCCAAGATTTTACTTATTTGTGTGGGTGTTTTTTTTCTTCTTTTTTTGAGGGGATGGGGGAGCAGATATCCGGGGCATCTCGGAATATGGAAATTTTTGGTAAAATTTGTTTCTATTTAATGCAATATCCTAATATATTATAACGAAGTGCAATACAAATACATAAATATCCTCTAAAACAATTAATTTTTAATATAAATATAATAAAGAATGAAATTTAGTTTTCCATGTCGTTAAATATCGACAAATACGATAGGATGTGAGTAATAGAAGAGTTTTATACAATTTTATGCCGGATGTTCTATTTGATCAGACAAATAGGAATTGTTTTGAGTTCAATGGGTCGATAATAGTACATGTATTTGTAATAATGTAGATGAAGAACCTCTATATCAAGTTCTATATGATTGTGTTATATAGTTATGAACGCCAGGAATTTGTTAAAATGATCAAGCGATTTGAATAATATGATAGTGAGAAGAAATGAAAAATTATTCAAAGAGAAGAAAGATCTGAAATTTCCAGTGCACGAGAACAAGAGATAAACAATCATACTCTGAAAGCATCTGTAAAAGGGAAAGACATTTAAAGAAAGTTATAAAAAAACAACAAATTTTCAGATAGAAGAAAAAAATTAGAAATTGTAAGAGAAAAAACAACGTTGTTTTGTAGTTAATAAAGAGGGGTAATGAGAACCTTGGTAGTCACTATATAAAAAAACTGGGGTATAAGAGAAGTTCAAATAAACGGAAAAAAATGGCGACGTGCTTTTTGGACTTAATTCTTGCAATTAATGTACGAGATTAATGTTATGAGATGGAGTACAGAAGAGCGTGACCAACACCAAGACTTGGTCTTGTTCTTGCTAAGCGCATTACAATTTGTAATGATTCACGTAAAAATAGTTTATTTTTTACCCTGAAAGTGAGATAAGATTTTATTTAAAATTTCAAAACAAAAAGAAAAAATTCTACAAACAATTAGTACTCGTTTTACGTTCGATACATTTTCTTCGTTACAACTAAATAAGCATTATTACATAAAGCGCCTGTAAAATTTATTTAAAAAGTTTTCTCAAGTTCCCATTCCATTTCTTGTGAGCAATCAAATAACTATCGGAAAATGCGCATGAACAAATGAAAATATACTACATTCTTGGAAGAAAAGAAACATAATTAATTCCTAGACAAGATTTACCCAGGAAATATTGTAATGTAAACTTTTTGAACAATGATACACACAGAAGAAGAGTAAGTAGAAGAACAAAACAGTGACGAATGAGATCTTAACAAGTGAACGAAGTCATAAATATCACCTCCGCAAACGTTAGGAGGTAGACGGGAAGATCGGAACTTAAATTAACATGGGTCAGTGAAGCGCAACTCCAATAACACAACATTGTCCCTTCTAATATCATGAGTGGGGTAATGTAGGTCCGACGAGAGGGAGAAGCCTGTAGCCCCGGGGTTCAGATCCCTGAGGGGGCAGGTCTAACTTAATAATTTTTGCTCAAGTATAAAATTTATTCTGAACATATTTTTTTCTCTCGAGACTAGAACGATTTTTATGAAATTCAAAGACTTTCGTTCCGCTTATGTTACGTTACGCAACATGTCACTAAACTGTTGAAAGATTACATATTAGAAAGACTTACTTCTATATCAATTCTTCTTCTGTCCGCCCCCGAAACGAAATCCAAACTCAGTTTTCAATTTCTACTAAGAGCTTGATCATTATGGTAAATGCGTACATTGATACAAACAATTTCGAAAACTAATTTTTTGCATGATTGTGTTGTCTTATGGCTCATATTAATTTAGTTTTATGTGTACTCAACTTTGGCACGGTTGTGTACATAAATTCAGTAGCCCCATCCTGGCCCGGGTTTTGCTCCGGTTTTCCTTCGGGTAGAGGCGGATTTCTTAGACAGGTTCTCTAGGCTTTGTCTAGGGGCGTGTTTTAATAATCTATAGTTCGGTAATAACTTGTACATGTATTTTTTTTGCGTTAAATTACAAAGATATTGACATTCTATTAGTATTATAACTCGCAGCTGACTTTTCATCTTATCTAGGAACTTTTGCTTAAACATTTTTGAATCCGCCTCTGCCTTAGGGTCCTTGATCGGAATTGATGGGATGGTCCCTTGCTTGCTTCCGAAGAGTAAACTAGTTTATTGTCCTCCACGTGGTTATAAGCAGTTTGTACTGTTTTTTGACAATAAATTTATTATTATTATTATTGCGTGTAGTAGTAGGTAGTTGAGTTGTGGTAGTGACAGTTAAGTGGACGGAACGATTTGTCCCTGGGGTCAGTGATCTCTGTCCACGATCCCGGGGTAACGCTACTTCTGTTCGATCAAACTAAGTCAACTTTTCACTGGCGGGATCCCTCATTCACTTCTGACAAACGCCTGTTATATACAATGAAATTAGCGACAACCCAACACTTCTTTTTCCTATGCATCATTCCCGTGAAAATGTGAGTAGCTTGGAAGGCAGGTTTTATGGCCTGAACCTCGCTATACTAAAAAGAGAAGACAATGAATGAACGTTTCCGAGAGCAAATGAGTATTATGTATGTCATAATGTCTTAATGTCGAAGAACCATTAATTCGTTCTGATCAATCCACGACCATCATCTTCCATCAAGTATAATAATTCGTCCATCAATTACGAGCAGGTATACATTTTATTGATTTTTTAACTAGAAAAGAGTTAAATAATTGAAATGTAGATCATGTTCTCTAAACTAATAGGTCAACACATAATCGGAAAGAAGAAAATTATAATAAATTACATTGTTGTAATTCACAGTCCTACTTCTATTAAAAGTTTCTAACTAAATTTCATGCCATGCAAATATTCACTACGCGGGTTAAAATATAGTATTCGAAAATTTCACTGTTGTTTTAGTACACATATCTGACCACTGAACTAAATTAGGATCGGAAGTATGTGAAGTATACTCCGAACTCTTTTTTATATTAAAAAAATGGATTGACAATGAGCTCCACTTGCAAAAGAACACACAACCGTATTATTGTACATTCCAAAGTCTGATTTTCATTGCCGTCTCTGACTCAAGTATGAGATAAATTACAAGCTCTTGAAACATGCTTGATTATCGACGTGATTCATTACGAACATGCAATCATTACTAGTATACCTAGACAAATGACATTTTCCAGTTACACACCCAAATTATTTACATCTAAAGAAGTAAACTTGGAGAAATTTATTCTACAAAGTTCTATGAAAATTCGGTCTATTTGTTTGCTTTCTTTTCGAAATTACACGAAACGTACTATGACTTCACTGGTAATAAGAGACCAAACACAGAAACACCCGGAACCTTCTTCGATTTCGATTTGCAATTCTCACTGTCGGGTATTTGATAACCTAGGCACTCTATCAAATGATATGCCGTGAAACCTCTATGATTTAATAAAGTAGTACAGGAGAATAGACCAATAAATGTGAGTATTAAATTCTAACCAGAAAATTTACGAACCACTGAAATTAGACACTTGTTGGAAGATGTAACAAGATATAAATTACGAAACTTTCTCCGTAAACATGAGTATTTGGAAGTTAAGGATATAATTTCTTACAGTGAATATAATTTAAGAAGTACTCTTACCTTCTGGACCCGAATTTGACAGAAGTGACTTCAGCTACCTCGTTGTCCCTGGAGGAGCGTCACGGCGCCCTAGGAACCACGCTAAGAAAGAACTCTACGCGACTGGCTCCTTTATATACGTCGGGTTCTTCCTCTACCGCCGCTACCGCCTCCCACGTCGCCGGCGCTCGAGATGTGTCATACGCCGGCTGGGGAATACGAACGGGTGGTTGGAGTCACCAAGTGCAACGATACTTCTACAAAAAGAAGATAGCCACGCAAAAAAATCGTTCTTTCGAGATAACTAATGTTTTCGTGCATAAAAAATTATGGGTTAGTTGAAGCATTTTACATCCGGTCCTTGGGAGACGCCTCCGAAATTTTGCTTTGTGATTCTTATTGACCTCGTGGTAAATAGTCGGAGTCATTATGAAGTCAATCTTGAGTTTCGAGGACACTAGCTAAGCGACGCGTTGAATTGTGATGGGTTGGGTGGGTTAGAACCTCTTTCCTAAAGCAGAACGTTTTTGATTCTTATTTGTACCTAGTTTCCTACCGAGATGGATGAAATTTTGCTCATTTGACGTTCAAATATAGAGTTAAAATACTCCTCATAGAATCTAATTTCGAAAAAAAATATCTAATCTTCCCCTTTCTCAGCCCGTAAAGCTGATTTGAAGGGTGTTTAACTCGTTCCACCGCCACTACGACGTGAAATACGTGAGACTACTTTCAGAAATATTGTAGAAATGCAATTTTCGCCTTGACTAAATTATTGCAAAGATATAAACGTAAATAAAACAAATTCCTTTTACGAAGCCGGGCTGCTGCTATTTGATGTATGATTGATCCCCAACACACCGATGTATATTATGGTGTATGTTTATTATTTATTATAGTAATTTTTATGATATATGTGCTATCTTGGTACGGATGTGTACATTGCCTTCGTTGGACCAACTATATCCGGATGTTTACTCCGTTTCTCCGTAGGTACTTTGATCGGAGTCAATGGAATGGATTCGATAGAATCAGAATCGGAATCGGTAAGATTTTAGTTTATTTCACGGTTAAATTTTTAACTGTTAACTTAAGCACGCGGACATATTATAGTAAAATTAATATACTACAAAATACATAATATTTTCCTCATTGTTATCATCAGGACTATTTTTATGTCGGTACACACCAGTAGGCGTACCCGTAAACTGGGTATTGAAAAATAGTGAAACTGAATTTTATGTTAAAAAATGAGTCCAATGTCCCTGCCACTATCGCTTGATGTTCGAATTATAGTGCCAGAAAGTATGGATAGGTAAACTCTCATCGATCAATATCCTCCGTATCCATGTTAAGGAAACACAATGAATTATCTTCCACGATATTAAATTTTTTTAACAGAACAGACAAGTTTCAGGGAGCTTTCCCCATCAGTGTTCCACAACAAGAAACAAAATAAATACACAAGAAATCTAAAAAAATACAATATACAATTTGAAAAGAATGAGTACGTGAGAAAATACTGTAAAATACAATGTAATAAACTGGGATCAACTTTAATAATTCTGTCTTAATTCAATATAATCTGAGATGTCTCGATTCAATCAGCGTATTCAGAAAAACAATGATGGAGTGAATGGACAATGGTCATAAATAAAAGGGGAATTGAACAACGAAATATCATACAAACAAACTGTAACCGACGAATTCAGTATTATATAATTGGGAAGTTTCGAGTTCATCGGGAACTTGACTGAAGCCAATCTCTCCGATTTCTCTGGGTAAAATCGTTGACCATTTTCCCACCTTGATCTCCTAACAAACTGTCTATTTTGGTATCTCTATTATTCCAATGTATCATTAGGGTTACTCATTCCCATGCGCATGAAACTAAAAGTGCTGTGAAAGGCTATTTCGGTTTATATTCTTTCCGATTGCAAACAATATTTTTCTACTATTATCGTATCTATTGCGACTCGTAGAGTATACATCACAAAATCCATTAATGACTTTTGTAAATGTTTACTCAGCTCTTGATTTTGGCTTACTGGGTAAAAACCCTGGTTAACGAATATTTGTTCCCAACATAGAATTCACGATACGAAATGTCGTCGGTTAAATCACTTCTCAAAATACTACTGAAACTTCGTCGAGACTACTAATTCCGCTCAACTTTACTGTTACCCCTACATGTACGTATGGTTTTGTCCAAATGGTATGTACTATATTATATAAAAACAAGAAGAAAACTTTTACGTAACAACTATTAGAGCGGCCAATGGGGCTTTAGGACAGTCAAGAGTATTTACGGTGTCAAGGGTAAATACTAAATTTGCCAACCCGCTCTCCCCCCTTTCTCGAACTCCCAGTACGTAGATCTGTGAAGGAAATATCCGAAACATTTTTCAATCCCTTTCTTCATATGCTTATTTCATTGGTCTTTCATAATAAGAATATACATACCGATAGTGAATACATGAACGAGGAAATATTTCAATAATGATATGTTGCATGTCACGCAAACATATAAACTTTCCACAGCTATGGTATCTAACAAGTAACAACAATGAATAACTAAGGACAATAATTTATAAACAATTATTATATACATTTACTATCAACAATAATTATCTTCTCAGGGCCCCTCTCTCTGAATATAGACACAACCAAATAACTGGCGGGACAATTTTTCAATTTTTATTGATTCAGTATTAACAAGTTGATATTAATTGCATTTTTCTTGCCCCCCCCCGTAGGGAGCCCCCATTATTTCTCGGGGTCCGAAGCAAACTACGCTCCCTACTCCCCTGCCCCCATTTCGACGTATAAGCCTCCCAACTTGATCCGACCTTCACTATCAAGATATATGATACAAAAGTATTCTCAAGATAACCGGAAAATTGACAGCGTTGCTACAAAAAATGAATCACAAAAAATAAAAACTTCCCATAATGGGACGCACGCTTTCCTGTGTTCCTCGAGGACGTCATACTAAGACGTTGTTATTTATATAAACACCGGACGAAGTCGCAAACCTACTGACGAATCGATGTGAGTAAAATAGTTATATGTCTATAGAACGTCGTTATAGAATAGTTATATGTCTATAGATATAATTTAATAATATATCGATGATAGACGCGTAATATAATGATGAATAAATAGTACCACAAGGGAAGAGAAGTTTTATTCGTTGTGTAAATAGTAAATACTTCTATTGTAATGTAAATAGCTAAATGTTTCTGAGCGTAAAATTCTTGAGCGAAAATCAAGTTTTTAAGTGTCTAGGGTTGAAACATGACAGACTCGATGATAATTGGAAGAATGCTAAAAAGCTTGTGATAAAAAACTCATATGGTTAAAAGCGTTTTAACTCATAAGCGTTAAAAAAAATAAGTTGATTTTAGAAACTTAGCTGATTGCAACACTTAACGGCACTAATTGGTAAATCTTGCTCAACGCTTGAGTCTTATCAACCCTTTTCTTCAGTATATTTTCCCAGATTACGTTACCCGCTTTCATGTAGTATTTTCCTATAATTTTCCGATGAAATAAATTTGGAAGTAATCGTATGTATTTATCACGTTGCAACTTGTCCTATTTTTCTTTGTCCCCACTAGGGAAGGGTTACCAATAGTTCTTTCTCAATGTAAGGGGAAGTTCATTATGACCCTTCAAAATCTGATTATAAATAAGGCTGTAAAAAGTCGATTAAATCTACTACTTCCCCCTTGCTTTCTTTAGGTAGCTTCTTTCTGCACCAAAGGTAACGAGCGGGTGTTTTTTAGGAAGTGAAAGGGTAGATTCCTTTCCGCTTACGACTCTCATGTAAACTAGAAATTATTACTACCATTTTCCTACCATTTTCCTTAGAAAGAAGCGAAGTTTTGGATTATTTTATGCATGTAAGTCTGCTGGTTTTGGGCAGACTTTTAACGGATTGATTCCACCGTTATACTTGCGAGATTTGGTAGCAAACGTGAATAAATAATTTAAAAAAAACACACAGTTTATGTTTTTGACACATGAAGGAAAAATGTGCTAATTTACGTTCGGGAAGCAAGCGAATTGCTATTCAGACAATTACGAGCTGTGTCCGAAAACTGATGAGAAACCAGTGCTAGAGGTAATCGCAACTACACCAAGCTAACGGAGCTGGATTTACAGGGAAGAAAATTACAATTCGCACCAAAATCATTATTTTCTACCTACTTTTTGCTGTTGATTACGTAAATTCGTTGTATAACCCTCGGGCATAATCTTCAAGCGTTTGTAAGAATAAATGAGCTATTTCATTTCTTTTACAATTCTATTTTTATGGTCTCCTATATTAACCAATAAAAAATATACTTCTCTTTTTAGTGTCTAGGGAATCCTGTGAAATGATACAATGTCACGGATTTCTAGAAGAACTTCGTGCTGTAGCATATTATTTGGAGAATGATACTGATGTTTCGTCAAGTTGTCGTATGAAAGGGCAACTGATTTCTGAGAGCTTCAACCCTATCAATTTTTGAGGTTTTAAAGATGGTTTTTCGATAAAAAGAAACAATTTTACCAATACAATTACAATATTTTCTTGTTTGGTATAAATTCAGTTATCGTATGTAACAACAATTTAATTGAAATTTTTAGATCAAAATCATAAACTATCATTTCTGTTATTGAACAACTTTGACCGCATTTAAGTTAAAAAATGTTTTAAATTAATAGTAAAAATTAATTTGTTATAGTAAACAAAATTGGTTTACTAGAATGTGATGAAGTTTTTCAAAAGTAAATTGTAAAAACACCGCTATCCACGAAGCTAATGCCAATATAATTCAAAATATTAATCAACTACTTAGTTTTTAGGTAACGAACAAACAGAAAATTATGGGTTCATATTTACATAGTGATAAGCTATATGAACATAAAACTATGTATTAAAATAAATTAAATACTTCTGAATTCATTTTTACTCTACAGTTCTTTTGTTCAAGTCTAGATTCATAATTGTGGGGTATTTTTAAATGTAAACTGAATTTTTTTTATCGAGTATTAATAAAATATATATTAGCGTTTATTAAGTACACTGGCAAATATTTAAGAAGTTGTTTCCCGAATAGAATTTTAAAAGATTACTTTTTTACTTTTTTTTTGTTACTTTTTTTTCATCGATCGAAATTATTTTTAAATAACTACTCTAGAAAATACTACTAGACCCCATGAGGAGTGATGGAGATACATCTTTTTAGAAGTATTTTTTAAAGAATTTCAAAGAACTTATCTCGATACAGTTTATCACTTGTCCCTTCATGAGGATTTTATGTGGTCCAGATACACATATATTTTAAAAAATTTAACTACACAGCACTCGAGGTCATGTTGGTGAAGTAAATGGGTTCTTAATGACAATTCTGTCGTAAATGATTATTACTAATGAGGTCTAATGATGTCTTCTTTGAATGGCAAGTCCGTTGCCATATTAGTGACCCTACTAAAAAAAAATTTATACCGGTACTTCCGCCATTAGAAACACCAAGTCTCAACGATGACTAAAGAGACGACTTTCTTGAGTTCAAACTCGACGGTGAGCTTATTAAGATTTTTGTGGAAAGAAATTAGAACACCCATTCTTATCCCTCGCTTTCTTATCATTTTCCCTTGTCTCAACAGTATCGAGTATCAGATGATTTGAATGCGAAAGAATTTCGGCCAGTTAAAACCGTGTCAACTGATTTCAGGAGCCCAAGCAGAGATTGATAATAGAGTAATAATGTTCTTTTGTAAAAGACATGCTCTTTTGTAACAGACATGCTCTTTTGTAACGGATTCCGTAAGGATTAAAATTCTCAAAGTTACATGAGACTTTATCATTCACATGCAATAATGTCTGTGTTTTTTATTTTTATTTATTCCTTATCCCGCAGTGAACGACTGCTAGTGGTTTTCGTTGAACTGAAAATAGCCAATAAGAGTGTCTGAATTTGTTTTCTTTTTTCCTTATGCTATATTTTTACAAGTAGCGGCGTTGCTCTAGATTTGAAAAGAAACTTGAAACAGTCATTACTCGACATTCTGGATTTAAAACACATGTCAACAAGTTTTTAACTCATTTTTCTTACCGTTACCCGGGTGTTTTACATAATATGCTAAGTTCATATGTTAGTTTCCATATTTCTCTACTTTAATGATATTAAATTTTCACATTTGTTAATATCAAAATTCAACTCCACTAAGAAAACCTACAAAATACACAGTTTTCAGTATTGTACGCTAATATGTACGTAATCACAAATTATCCAGATAGAAGGAAATTCAATTTTCACGGAAAGGTTGAAAACGAATCGTGTAGCTAAGACCTCTGAATCCTTTGGTTTTCATTTCAGTTTTAGGTTATGTTCTGAAAATAATGTTCTTCAAAGCCTTTATATAATTTTGCTTCTTCGATTCGGTCATTTAGATTATACGTTCTGTGGATAGTCCGCCTCACTTAATGCAATTGAACTCTAAGCGGACACATTAATGAGCTTCATAGTGAACAGTCATGCGAGTGAAGATTCACATCTGGTGTTTAGCAGCTCATTTGAATTGTTTTTTGTGCTCTTGTAATTCATCAATATTAACCATTCTTTGCATTTTAGTTGCAATCATCCATAAAGAAGAGTGTTTTGAAATTTCAAATAATTTCTTATTTACTTTTTTCAATTTACATACCGTATAATTCACTTTTATTAGTATAGATTTACACGCACTCTTTTCCTGTGTTCTGTCATACCGTCGTCCGCTTGATTCTGTTCCTGATATATCGCCCTCTTCTTGTATTGTGTTGCGATTGCTCCGAGATGCCATAACATAACGGTGGAAAAGAGAGTAAACTGCTTAACGACTGAGTAGAAGCTCCTGTCTCCGAAGTTTATCGTACAAAAAAATATTTTATTTCTGTAAATGACTCCGCAATAAGAGTAACATTACAATAACAGTAATAATAATTTCATATTTAATATGTTGCGAGATGTCATAATTATTATTAACAATCCGATATATATCTACGAAAAAATGTGGAAAAATAATAATAATGTACAAATTTTGCTAACACAGTATCTGCACCGGCTTGACTTCAAACATCATACACCCAGCTATGGCAACCAAATACGGACTTCTAACAAAAAAAAAGTTATGCTCACTCCTTATTACGAACACAAAGCAAGATCCGCAGTAGATTTGAACTGTATAATGACCCCCCAATACAAACTGATAAAACAATCTCCGCTAATTGACGAGGCATTATATACATAACATCAGAGAAGTATTCATTATCGATGTCATAAAAATGGATAAAATTTCAAAAGACATCATACGTCCGCTAGAAATAAAGACATTTATAAATTGGACAGTGTATAAAATATATCGATCGTTGAACCACCAATTGACCTTATCAATAAGAGCCTGAAGGACTGTTTGACAAACCTAAATCATCCCAATGAAATTATTCCCATGTTCCAGAAGTATATTATTCTACAAACTTGTTCATACTGTACTTAACTTACCAAAAAAGGAATGAGGTATGCTATGTGAATAATCCCCGAGAAGATAGTTTAAAATAATAATAACAATGGTAATAATAATACCGTCATTTACACTTCAAAGCGGTATTCTGATCACCCGGAAAATTGTAACTTTCTCTAACTTTGACGTACGTACGATAACTTTGATCGTAATTGCTTGGATCGTTATCGCAACTGATCTAAACACTAAGGAAGAAACTCAGGGATATTGTTTTTTTTTGTGGGGTTTTAGGGCTCGTCAACAGCGAGGTCATTAGAGCCCTTAAAACTTGTACAGGTAGGGAAAATGCAGTTACGCACTAGGGAGAGCCAACATGACTCTCCCCGCGTTTGGGACTCGCCGAAAGACTCAGCCATACCCACTAAAAACCCTCCTGCATTACAACTCAAAACACAAATTCCAACATATCACATGACTTTACTGAAAACATTAAAAAAAAAGAAGAAGAGGAAAGAGGAAAATTAGATACCCTAGCTCTAATAGCGTCGGGATCGAAAAGAACAAGAGGTGACCAAGGGAGGTCAGAAAAGAGAAAGGAAGGGATATTGCTTCTTTTCTACAATTGAACTGCTAATAGGTAAGAATGAGCTGGAAACTATGGTAAACCTAAAGACGACTCCAGATATTCTTCATTCGGCGAATCCCGAATGGCGAGAATCGCTCGTAAATGCTCGCCACAGCTCAGCTTCCTCTGATATGCCTAAAGAAAGACGCTGAGGGCGAGCACCAGTATTCGTGACGCGGCAGACTCAGCAACCCATTCATTCCATTCGCCATTCGGCGAGCGGTGGTCGCTCGGGATTCGCTGAATGACGAATGTCTGGAGCCGAATGTCCCTAATACGCTCGTGCGAAGATGTCGCAATCGTATCGGGAGAGTCGCTGTTTGTTTTTGAAGTGATATTTGTGAAACAGGTGGAAGATGAATAATTACGTAGATGAACAGACACATAAATGTTTTTATTTAACACTAACTAAAAAGCTTATTTATTCCGCATAATCTATAGTTTGATAATAACAGTACTTGTGGACTAGCTTTCTGTGTTTTATTAAATACACATTTGTTGGTATTCTCTTGTAACGGGTGGCTAAATATTTTTATTCTTATCTTAGGAGTGTGCTGAGATTTTCAATCAGCCTCTACCTTAGTGCCCTTGATCAGATTGTCCCTTGCTTGCTTCCGGAGAGTAAATCAATTTATTGTCCTCTACGTGGTCATACGTAGCTTGAAACGGCTTTTTGACAATATATTTATTGTTATTTATATAACTTTATCGCGCCTATATTTTGAGCAGGATTCAAAGACAGAATATTATTTACTGTCTAATAATTTCTCCATGTTATAGTCCTTACCATTATTTCACTATATTCGTATTAAATATTTGAAAACATGATTCAGGCGAAGAAAATAATTCAATGAAACAAAGTAGATTTTCTAGATAAAAACTGAATCTCGCATATAGATGATTCTAGGAGCATCATTTTTTTAGATGTGATTTCACTTTTTACCTGCTTGCGTAATAACCTGTCCATAAATGGTGTTATGTCACCATTTGAAAACTATTGCATAATACCCAAAAATGAAATGGAAATTGCTTTTAAGTTAATGATAAAATTCTTTTTTCATTTAATGAATAAATGCACTCTCAAGAGGAAGGATCCCCCATGGGTAGACCATTGATACCAGAATCCCCCATGGGTGTCAGAATTCGTTTTGAGGGATTTAGAAAAGTCGTTTAGAAAAACTAGATTTCACCCCCAAAAATGTGCAAGATATGTTGATGATATAATTGTGTTGGTTCTTCAAACGATTCAACTATATCAACATTTAATATTACTATTCACGTTATCAATTTAAATTATAAAAATATATGGAAAAATTAATTTTTCAAATAAACCAATGCCACTTGAAACTCAAAATTATTTAATTGGTACCAAATGCCAACTTATTCTGGGAGTGTTCTAAATTTCAAGTCAGAAATTACTATTGCACAAAAAACTTGCAATGGTTCATAATTTGATGAATAAAGCAGTTTTATTGTCAGATGGACGGTTTTAGAATTCGAACATACTGAATGCAATCAAACCAATCATGAACGTGAAATTTCTGGAAGTTAATTATGTTCCGTCACGTGGGAGGAAGTTTATCGAATAACTACAATTGTAATTATGTTGCATTCGTGGAAGATCGAGTTTTGGGTGGAATCGCCTGGGAAGCAGATCATGTACTAACCACAACTCCAATTCCCTTTGAATGTTAAAACAAATTATAAGAGAAATAGTTCATACTTAAAATGTAAGAGTCCAGTCACCGTCCGGAAATTAAACATTGTAATGATAAATCTCTTGTGGCAATTAGTTCAGAATAACGGGAGAATGGGGACATTTAGGACACCTGTATGTACTTTTCGAGAAGTAAGATAATGCGATGGTTGCTTGGATGATACCGGTGAAGGGCCCTATTAAATTCCTTTTTAATTAAAGGAATCATTCTTTGCCTTCAAATAATTCATGTATAATCTTTACCTTTACCATGCTAATTTGGAATCATAACAATTTAAAGTTACATGATTTTTTGGAAAGTTTGAAAGTTTTCACGGGTTTAAATAGTTGGTAACGAATAAGCAGGGTCAAGGATACTTAAGTAAAATGTTTTATAAATGTAACATAAACTAACAAATTAGAGAATCAAATTATGTAAAAATATGAGTTTTACCTACCGTGAAGAGAATAATAATAAAAAGAGCTCGGCCTAACCGGATGCCGCAGCCGTTTAATGTCTAATTTCTCGACAACGATCGGTAAACTTTGTATTTACATATTCTTGCTAATTGGGTTTCGACATTGTAACTTCATTGCTTTGGGTATGATCTCTGAGAGGGTCAAGTTTAAATGGCGTAAGTAATTATGAGACATTGAACTTTGGTATTTAATTTAATTTACTTAATTTTTGGATGTCAAGAAAAAAAAAGGAGGAGAAGGTGAACTAATTTTATCCACAGTTTCTCACTTCTTCGCTTGAATCAAACGTAATAGAATCCATTAACAATCATAATTATTAACAAATTTTTAATAAATGTAATTTTTTATGATTCGAAATTACTTGTTACTATATGGTTAAAACCTTCTACGTTCTGCTCCTTTCAAATGAGGACCGTCACAAGATGTAATTTGGATAATACAGATACATATACCAGTCGTGATAAAATCGTATTAAATGAAGAATAATGAATTTGAAACTAATAAAAAACACCATACATACTCATAAGAGGCCATGCCCATAAGGACCCTAATCATCAAAACCAGTTTAAAACACATAGTATAATATAAAACAAACTGTTCTCGGGAATTGTAAGTATATTTCTAATGCCATGTACTCCTAACAAACTAACATTCTCCTGGTGGCGATGTAGAAAACTGCGAAATGAGTCCCCAGAAATCATTAACTTATAATACGGAAACTTCAGTTGTGTATTGTAAATAGCAAGAACTAATTGTTAATATATCGTAATATACTTTAAGTACATTCATCAATGTTTTGAAAAGAAAACGATATAGTGTTAATAATTTGACTGGCACCTGAAGCAACCAACCTAGTTTAAATGACTCCTTACAATCGACACGTATTTGAATCGAAGACTACATTTTCCACTCCACATTATTCATTTTCTAAATTTGTAATATCCCCAACACTTCGGAAATGATTAAGTAGATTCTCCCTCCCATGTACACACACACTAATTACGCAACCGTTACCATCTTCATCAATTTTACTTTCTCTTGTTCGTAGTACTATATAATAGAAAATTTCATAATCGTGAAAACCTTCGATAGTAAAAATGTTAACGAAAATATAATTTCGGAATATATAAAGGATAAAATCCTAAGAATATATAAAGGACAAAAAGACATTAATATTGTTTTTATGTGTTTATTTTTTATGCTATTTATCTGGTCACAAATATTTTAACTGCCTGAAAGAGATGAAATTATGTACGAGTTACACTGAAACAGTAGTCCTTATGTAACTCTAAAGAGAATCTTTTTGAAAGAAAAGTCTCAGTAGAAACGGAAAATTTTAATTTGTTTAAATTGTCCTCTTCCGTTTAATGCACGGCGAGTGCCTTTCATGATATGTGGTGTATGAGATAAAAAAGGTCCAGATGAACGGAATTTTCCCTCCACTCACAAAACTCACGGTTGAAACACCTGCGTGTTTCACTACAGCTTTTCTTTGTCCAACAAACATCATGTATTACGAAACAGTTCGGAGCAGCGTGGAATTTTGCTTGAAAAAGATTTGTTTCGTAGATACATGTACCTTTGCATGTCTCGCGTTCTTGGGTTTTTCGAAAAAAAAATTAAATGCAAAAAATATCACTACAGTAATACTTTGAGACACCTGAAAAATGTATGTTTCCTTAATTGAGAAAAATCATATATTGTTGGACAATTCAATAACATTCGTAAAATGTACTTATGTATTACAACATATAAATTTCATACTGAAATATTGATGGATTGTCATCGTTTTCAAAGGTTAGCGTCTGATTTAAGTTTCATACGCCCTCATGCTTGTCAATTGTAGATCCTTTCTAATAAAAACTACAATAACAAGTATTTATACATTAGAAAGCCATTTGCTTTTGGATGAGAATGTTACTGTGCTGTGCCATTGTTTGGGTATTTTTACCTTTCATTGGATATGAAGATATTATCATAAATTCTTGATAAATCTTTCGTGTCAATGAAGTTACGTGCTTTTATGGGATAATTCCTCTGTTCGTTTAAAGAAATCTATATTTTCACATAACAATGTTTGATTGCAATGATTTTAGTCTTATAAAATAGAATGGGCTCTAATGACCTCGATGTTGACGAGCCCTAAAGCCCCAACCAAAAAATAAAATAAAAATAAAATAGAGAACGTTACTAATACTTCAAAGTGTTATTCCCATGAATCCATTAATCAAAATTACATTCGGTATTTTTTAAATTTTAGAATTCAAAATTTTGTTCCCTTTTTTCAATCCATTACAAAATGATATTCATAGTAAATATGAAAAAAAATGATAAAAATATTCATTGTTACGACCCTAAAAAATACAGGTCAACACTTTCATGAAGTACTAAAAAAATAAGCCAATGCAAAGATTTTCGATAACTAATATCCGCTCCTTCTCCCCACAATAATTTATTTCACTAATCATTAATAAAATATGTTTTCAACCATATTCGTAATTAATGGTTTTTAAATTTTTAATTAGAACGTAGTCGTTCTGAAATAATATTAAGGGAATATAAATATTTATAAATTATCTCAAGTCTCGTTCCATACTTTGTACATACTGGAATAATGAGATATTGTACTATCCGCAAAAAAAAGGATAGTGTACACATCCCAAAAGGCATTTTGCCAAACTTTTATAAAGCGATCAACCAGACACAGTGATCAACCAGACTGAATGATAAAAGTATTCGTACTCATAAGAGAATTGTACAACCTATTCAGAATACACTATATTGAATTATTCCCATGTCAACTATTATCAATGTGAGGTAATACAGTTATAATGCTCCTAAATGCAAATAAAACCATTTTTGTAGCTACTTATCAAGTTTCTTGTTATTACTACTCCTTCTTATCAAGTTTAGGATACATTACATTACTACACAATGATAAATATTTTTGCGCAACGAAGTTTTTTTTACTTCGAGTCTCGTGTGAAGGTTCATTTCTACTTGGCAATATTCGTGGCTGTATTTCGTTACAGTAAATATTGATAAACGGATGTATAATGCTTACATTTAAATAGAAAGTAAATCAAGTAACAAAATAGAAGCTTTTCCTCGATCGATTTTTGTATTAAAATATCTTAAGGACTATGTACGTTAATTTAGTCGATAACAATGAATATCTTGAAGATTATATTAATGATGAAGTATTGCGAATTTCATCAATACTTGCGAATAAACAAAAATATTTCATTACGTTAGTATCATATTTCCTGTATTACGAATAATTATTATAACCTGATTAAAAATTCATTTACTTTGTATAAAACAAAAGTAATTTTAAAATTGGAAATAACGTATTATTTCGTAAAATGTTATGTAAAAAAATCTCAGTAAGAATGTGCAATGATTCTTTCGTGTTTCGAACCTTCGACCTTCAGATGTGCAAACTATCTCCTTACCCCTACGCCACGAGTTCCGTATTATTAATGCATAAATTATCAGGTGTAATACAGCTTTAATATAAAAAAGGAAATTAGTTTAAATTTTGTAAATTGATATAATATCGCCTAAAAAAGTCATAGAATACTTCATTATACTTTAAAGAAACGTATGTTCGATTATTTGAATTAGCTTTGAAAGCAAGGTAACACTTGTAAAATATAAAATTAGCCTACCATACTCTTACATGGTACAAATTGTTTCTTGCCTCAAATTTAATTCTTTACGAACGTAAACTAACTTTTGAAATGATTGCGATATAGTAAAAATTATTAGAAAAATTAAAAAATACGTTTTATATAGAACATGAAACACTGTTGTAAGATATAAAATAATCTTTTTTCACATGGTAAAAATTGTTTGTAGCCTAAAAATCCAATCTTTACGAACGTAAACAAACATTTAAATTGAATCAAGGAATCGATACAAATTACCACCGCCCGCTGGGTACATAAATTGCGTCAACAAGAACATATGTATAAAAAAAAACTCTTTAATTTACTATGATTTTAGTCTTTGCTTTTTTTTAGATCAAACGATTTTTTTATCTCAACACAAGAAAATATTTTAAAGCGATTTTATATCAAACAGGCCTAGGAAAATGATATATTTCTAAGAATCTCACGAATTTAAAAACATACTTTGACAACGTATACAATAAGCATATTTGCTATATAAATAATAACACAAATACGTACCTGAGCTAATTATTCACAAAAACGCATACCACACATTAATAAAACATGATTATTCGACGAATGCAATTTTACTAGAATACGTTTGGGAACTAGTCATTGTTGCCATTTCAATTTACTTTTCAAAGATACGATTTTTGTCACTTAATTTTTGCACAAAGACACTAAACAAATAAACACACATAGTTTACAATACTTTTAACACGTCGCCTTGCCCCAGGCCCCCAAATATGCGTTTTTCGCATATAATCGTTTTTCGCATATCCCATATATGCGTTTATCGCATATAATCTTTATTCGCATATCCCTTATATATCCCAATTATGTGTTATCTTGTATATGGGTTTTTCGCATATCCCATATAAGCGTTTTTCGGATATATGGGTTTTTCGCATATCCCATATATGCGTTTTTCGCATATCCTATACATGTGTTTTTCGCATATTCCATATAAGCGTTTTTCCCATATATGCGTTTTTTGCATATTCCATATGTGTTTTTCGCATATCCCATATATGCGTTTTTCCCATAAATGAGTTGTTCGCATATTCTATATTTGCGTTTCAGTTTTAGATCGCGATTTTCGCAAATATGCGTTTCCGTCTCAGTTTGCGTTTGTTTGCGTTTCAGTGTCCGTTTGTTTCCGTTTCAGTTTCATTTTCCGTATATGCGTTTTTACCATATATGCGTTTTTCGCATATTCCATACATGGGTTTTTCGCATGTATGGGTTCTTCGCATATATGCGTTTTTCGCATATCCCATATATGCGTTTTCCCCATTTATGCGTTTTTTGCACATTCCATATGTAAGTTTTTCCCATATATGCGTTTAAGGAATATCCCATATATGCGTTTAAAGAATATCCCATATATGCGTTTTTCGAATATCCCATATATGCCTTTTTTTCAAATATGCGTTTATTGCATATTCCATAAATGCATCGTTCCCATATATATGCATATTCAATATGTGGGATTTTCGCATATTCCTTATATGGGTTTTTCGCATATCCCATATATGCGTTTTTCCCATATATGAGTTGTTCGCATATTCTATATTTGCGTTTCCGTTTTAGATTGCGTTTTTCGCAAATATGCGTTTCAATCTCAGTTTGCGTTTGTCTTCGTTCCAGTGCCCGTTTCTTTCCGTTTTAGTTTCATTATCCGTTTATGCGTTTTTCCCACATATGTGTTTTTCCCGTATATGCGGTTTTCGCATATTCCTTATATGGGTTTTTTTGCATATCCCATATATGCGTTTTTCACATATATGAGTTGTTCGCATATTCTATATTTGCGTTTCCGTTTTAAATTGCGTTTTTCGCAAATATGCGTTTCCGTCTCAGTTTGCGTTTGTTTGCGTTTCAGTGTCCGTTTGTTTCCGTTTCAGTTTCATTTACCGTATATGCGTTTTTACCATATATGCGTTTTTCGCATATTCCATACATGGGTTTTTCGCATGTATGGGTTCTTCGCATATATGCGTTTTTCGCATATCCCATATATGCGTTTTCCCCAAATATGCGTTTTATGAACATTCCATATGTGTGGTTTTCCCATATATGCGTTTAAGGAATATCCCATATATGCGTTTTTCGAAAATCCCATATATGCGTTTTTTTCACATTTGCGTTTTTTTCAAATATGCGTTTATTGCATATTCCATAAATGCATCGTTCCCATATATATGCATAATCCATATGTGGGATTTTCGCATATTCCTTATATGGGTTTTTCGCATATCCCATATATGCGTTTTTCCCATATATGAGTTGTTTGCATATTCTATATTTGCGTTTCCGTTTTAAATTGCGTTTTTCGCAAATATGCGTTTCCGTCTCAGTTTGCGTTTGTTTGCGTTTCAGTGTCCGTTTTTTCCGTTTCAGTTTTATTTACCGTATATGCTTTTTTTCCATATATGCGTTTTTCGCATATTCCATACATGGGGTTTTCGCATGTATGGGTTCTTCGCATATATGCGTTTTTTGCATATCATATATATGCGTTTTCCCCAAATATGCGTTTTTTGCACATTCCATATGTGAGTTTTTCCCATATATGCGTTTAAGGAATATCCCATATATGCGTTTTTCGAATATCCCATATATGCGTTTTTTTCACATTTGCGTTTTTTTCAAATATGCGTTTATTGCATATTCCATAAATGCATCGTTCCCATATATATGCATAATCCATATGTGGGATTTTCGCATATTCCTTATATGGGTTTTTCGCATATCCCATGTATGCGTTTTTCCCATATTTGAGTTGTTTGCATATTCTATATTTGCGTTTCCGTTTTAAATTGCGTTTTTCGCAAATATGCGTTTCCGTCTCAGTTTGCGTTTGTTTGCGTTTCAGTGTCCGTTTGTTTCCGTTTCAGTTTCATTTTCCGTATATGCTTTTTTACCATATATGCGTTTTTCGCATATTCCATACATGTGGTTTTCGCATGTATGGGTTCTTCGCATATATGCGTTTTTCGCATATCATATATATGCGTTTTCCCCAAATATGCGTTTTTTGCACATTCCATATGTGAGTTTTTCCCATATATGCGTTTAAGGAATATCCCATATATGCGTTTTTCGAATATCCCATATATGCGTTTTTTTCACATTTGCGTTTTTTTCAAATATGCGTTTATTGCATATTCCATAAATGCATCGTTCCCATATATATGCATAATCCATATGTGGGATTTTCGCATATTCCTTATATGGGTTTTTCGCATATCCCATGTATGCGTTTTTCCCATATATGAGTTGTTTGCATATTCTATATTTGCGTTTCCGTTTTAAATTGCGTTTTTCGCAAATATGCGTTTCCGTCTCAGTTTGCGTTTGTTTGCGTTTCAGTGTCCGTTTTTTCCGTTTCAGTTTTATTTACCGTATATGCTTTTTTTCCATATATGCGTTTTTCGCATATTCCATACATGGGGTTTTCGCATGTATGGGTTCTTCGCATATATGCGTTTTTTGCATATCATATATATGCGTTTTCCCCAAATATGCGTTTTTTGCACATTCCATATGTGAGTTTTTCCCATATATGCGTTTAAGGAATATCCCATATATGCGTTTTTCGAATATCCCATATATGCGTTTTTTTCACATTTGCGTTTTTTTCAAATATGCGTTTATTGCATATTCCATAAATGCATCGTTCCCATATATATGCATAATCCATATGTGGGATTTTCGCATATTCCTTATATGGGTTTTTCGCATATCCCATATATGCGTTTTTCCCATATATGAGTTGTTTGCATATTCTATATTTGCGTTTCCGTTTTAAATTGCGTTTTTCGCAAATATGCGTTTCCGTCTCAGTTTGCGTTTGTTTGCGTTTCAGTGTCCGTTTTTTCCGTTTCAGTTTTATTTACCGTATATGCTTTTTTTCCATATATGCGTTTTTCGCATATTCCATACATGGGGTTTTCGCATGTATGGGTTCTTCGCATATATGCGTTTTTTGCATATCATATATATGCGTTTTCCCCAAATATGCGTTTTTTGCACATTCCATATGTGAGTTTTTCCCATATATGCGTTTAAGGAATATCCCATATATGCGTTTTTCGAATATCCCATATATGCGTTTTTTTCACATTTGCGTTTTTTTCAAATATGCGTTTATTGCATATTCCATAAATGCATCGTTCCCATATATATGCATAATCCATATGTGGGATTTTCGCATATTCCTTATATGGGTTTTTCGCATATCCCATGTATGCGTTTTTCCCATATTTGAGTTGTTTGCATATTCTATATTTGCGTTTCCGTTTTAAATTGCGTTTTTCGCAAATATGCGTTTCCGTCTCAGTTTGCGTTTGTTTGCGTTTCATTGTCCGTTTGTTTCCGTTTCAGTTTCATTTTCCGTATATGCTTTTTTACCATATATGCGATTTTCGCATATTCCATACATGTGGTTTTCGCATGTATGGGTTCTTCGCATATATGCGTTTTTCGCATATCATATATATGCGTTTTCCCCAAATATGCGTTTTTTGCACATTCCATATGTGAGTTTTTCCCATATATGCGTTTAAGGATAATCCCATATATGCGATTTTCGAATATCCCATATATGCGTTTTTTTCACATTTGCGTTTTTTTCAAATATGCGTTTATTGCATATTCCATAAATGCATCGTTCCCATATATATGCGTATTCCATATGTGGGATTTTCGCATATCCAATATATGGGTTTTCGTCTAATATGCGTTTTTTGCACATTCCATATGTGAGTTTTTCCCATATATGCGTTTAAGGAATATTCCATATATGCGTTTTTCGAATATCCCATATTTGCGTTTTTTTTTACATTTGCGTTTTTTTCAAATATGCGTTTATTGCATATTCAATAAATGCATCGTTCTCATATATATGCATATTCCATATGTGGTATATTCGCATATCCCATATATGCGTTTTCGTCATATATGCGTTTTTTGCACATTCCATATGTAAGTTTTTCCCATATATGCGTTTAAGGAATATCCCATATATGCGTTTTTCGAATATCCCATATATGCGTTTTTTTCACATTTGCGTTGTTTTCAAATATGCGTTTATTGCATATTCCATAAATGCATCGTTCCCATATATATGCATAATCCATATGTGGGATTTTCGCATATTCCTTATATGGGTTTTTCGCATATCCCATTTATGCGTTTTTCAATATACATGCGTTTTTTGCACATTCCATATGTGAGTTTTTCCCATATATGCGTTTAAGGAATATCCCATATATGCGTTTTTCGAATATCCCATATATGCGTTTTTCCCATATATGAGTTATTCGCATATTCTATATTTGCGTTTCCGTTTTAGATTGCGTTTTTCGCAAATATGCGTTTCCGTCTCAGTTTGCGTTTGTTTGCGTTTCAGTGTCCGTTTGTTTCCGTTTCAGTGTCATTATCCGTTAATGCGTTTTTCCCACATATGTGTTTTTCATACATATGTGTTTTTTCCATATATGCGTTTTTTGCACATTCCATATGTGAGTTTTTCCTATATATGCGTTTAAGGAATATCCCATATATTGGTTTTTCGAATATCCCATATATGCGTTTTTTTCACATTTGTGTTTTTTTCAATTATGCGTTTAATGCATATACCATAAATGCATCGTTCCCATATATATGCATATTCCATTTGTGGGATTTTCGCATATTCCTTATATGGGTTTTTCGCATATGCCATCTATGCGTTTTTCCCATATATGCGTTTTTTGCACATTCCATATGTGAGTTTTTCCCATATATGCGTTTAAGGAATATCCCATATTTGCGTTTTTCGAATATCCCATATATGCGTTTTTATCACATTTGCGTTTTTTTCAAATATGCGTTTATTGCATATTCCATAAATGCATCGTTTCCATATATATGCATATTCCATATGTGGGATTTTCGCATATTCCTTATATGCGTTTTTCGCATATCCCATCTATGCGTTTTTCCCATATATGCGTTTTTTGCACATTCCATATGTGAGTTTTTCCCATATATGCGTTTAAGGAATATCCCATATATGCGTTTTTCGAATATCCCATATATGCGTTTTTTTCACATTTGCGTTTTTTTCAAATATGCGTTTATTGCATATTCCATAAATGCATCGTTCCATATATATGCATATTCCATATGTGGGATTTTCGCATATTTCTTATATAGGTTTTTCGCATATCGCCTTATATGCGTTTTTCCCATATATATGGGAAAAACGCATATGAGTTGTTCGCATATTCTATATTTCCGTTTCTTTTTTAGATTGCGTTTTTCGCAAATATGCGTTTTCGTCTCATTTTGCGTTTGTTTGCATTTCAGTGTCCGTTTGTTTCCGTTTCAGTTTCATTTTCCGTACATGCGTTTTTCTCACATATGTGTTTTTCCCATATATGCGTTTTTCCCATATATGAGTTGTTCGCATATTCTATATTTGCGTTTTCGTGTTAGATTGCGTTTTTCGCAAATATGCGATTCTGTCTCAGTTTGCGTTTGTTTTCGTTTCAGTGTCCGTTTGTTACCGTTTCAGTTTCATTATCCGTATATGCGTTTTTCCCACATATGTGTTTTTCCCATATATGCGGTTTTCGCATATTCCTTATATGGGTTTTTCACATATCCCTTATATGCGATTTTCCGATATATGAGTTGTTCGCATATTCTATATTTGCGTTTCTTTTTTAGATTGCGGTTTTCGCAAATATGCGTTTCCGTGTCAGTTTGCGTTTGTTTGCGTTTCAGTGTCCGTTTGTTTCCGTTTCAGTTTCATTTTCCGTATATGCGTTTTTTCCATATATATGCGTATTCGATATGTGGGTTTTTCGCATATTCCGTATATGCGTTTTTCCCATATATGAGTTGTTCGCATATTCTATATTTGCGTTTCCGTGTTAGATTGCGTTTTTTGGAAATATGCGTTTCAGTCTCAGTTTGCGTTTGTTTGCGTTTCAGTGTCCGTTTGTTTCCGTTTCAGTTTCATTATCCGTTTATTCGTTTTTCCCACATATGTGTTTTTCCCATATATGCGGTTTTCGCATATTCCTTATATGGGTTTTTCGCATATCCCATATATGCGTTTTTCCCATATATGAGTTGTTCGCATATTTGCGTTTCTTTTTTAGATTGCGTTTTTCGCAAATATGCGTTTCCGTCTCAGTTTGCGTTTCATTGTCATTTTGTTTCCGTTTCAGTTTCATTTTCCGTATATGCGTTTTTACCATATATGCGTTTTTCGCATATTCCATACATGGGTTTTTCGCATGTATGGGTTCTTCGCATATATGCGTTTTTCGCATATCCCATATATGCGTTTTCCCCATTAATGCGTTTTTTGCACATTCCATATGTGAGTTTTTCCCATATATGCGTTTAAGGAATATCGCATATATGCGTTTTTCGAATATCCCATATATTCGTTTTTTTCACATTTGCGTTTTTTTCAAATATGCGTTTATTGCATATTCCATAAATGCATCGTTTCCATATATATGCATATTCCATATGTGGGATTTTCGCATATTCCTTATATGCGTTTTTCGCATATTCCATAGATGCGTTTTTGGAATATATGCGTTTTTTGCATTCATGCTTTTTTCGCATTTATACGTTTTTGTCTACGTTTTCATCTAAGTTTCCGTCTGTTTCCGTGTCAGTTTTTTGTTTTCGTTTCATTTTCCATTTGAGTTTGCGTATCTTATTTATGCGCTTTTCTCATATCCTATTTTTTTGTATATTCCATATGTGCTTTTTCCCTATA
Organism: Laupala kohalensis; assembly: GCA_002313205.1. Taxonomy (NCBI): domain Eukaryota; kingdom Metazoa; phylum Arthropoda; class Insecta; order Orthoptera; family Trigonidiidae; genus Laupala; species Laupala kohalensis. The sequence goes on from NNCF01127796.1 coordinate 700,290, forward strand.
TATGCGGTTTTCCCATATTCCATATATGGGTTAATCGTATATCTCGTATATGCGTTTTTCGCAAATATGCGTTTTCGTCTTAGTTTCATTCTGTTTCCGTTTCCCTTTCATTTTCCGTTTCAGTTTCCGTTTCCGTCTCAGTTTCCCTTTCTTTTTCCGTTTCAGTTGCCGTTTCAGTCTGCGTTTCAGTTTCATTTTCCGTTTATGCATTTTTCCCACATATGCGTTTATTGCATATTCCATATATGAGTTCTTGGCATATATGCGTTTTTCGCATATCCTATATACGCGTTTTTCCCATATATGCGTTTTTTTCATATATGCGTTTTTCGCATATCTTATACATGTCTTCGTTTATTCCATATAGGCGTTTTTCTCATATGTGCGTTCATCCGGCTCTGTGTTAGTAATAGTTACGGTCCTGCTTGAACAGCAATGGAAAATGTCTGTTTCATTTCTTTATTTCGCTGCTCCGAGTACAGTCAAATAATCTCTACTGGTCATATTTTATGCGGCCTGCACATATGCACTGCCAAACACATAGGCAGCGGAAAGGAGATTCGCCGCTTCCGCTGGCCACCTCTGCCTTTCGATGCGTCCCTCCGAAACGTGAGACTCGAGCTTTGATCAACCAATAAAGACCAGGGACAGTGTCACTATCTCCATCCTTCTTAAGGCAATTAAAGGGATTGGTATTCCCCTCCAGGGGACAAAATTCAAACGGACAAAGATCTTTAGCAACGAGCGAGCAGCCGGTCGAAGGAACGGGCAGTGTCGGCTTGTCTCGACACTCCGCAAGACCTGCCATCTACGCGGATTGTGTATGAGAATAAAATAATTCTGCAGCTTGGTGGAACTTCCACTAAGCTGAAGAATCATTGTATGTGCCCATCAGGCACAGAAACTGTTATATTTTCTTTTCTTTTCTTTTCTTGCAATATATAGAATCTTGCAACAATCCACGAATTTTGTAATTGCTTTAAACAATGATAGCGATTTCTTTGTTGAAGTGGTGTATCCACTCAGAAAGTACGTCGGTTGATAGCTTCGGATAAACGCGAGCCACAGGTGTTTTTTTTTCTTTTCTTTCTGTATAATGTTTTAGAATCACTTTCTTGTGTAATCAGTAATAGCTTTATCTACTTTTGTTTGGTGACGACCTCGAGTGATCATCATTTCTGTAGAGTCTAATTCTTTTATAAAATGTTAGTAACGTAGATTACTTGTGTAACAGCGGTGATTGTATTAGTGAGTTATATTCGCTTCCTGTAGTGTTGTGGTCAACTGTAAAGTATGTAATGTAGACTGCATGGCTTCTGTAGCTTCGTTGGTTACATGATTCCAACTTGCTATATATTAAATTCATGTTATTTCTTGGTTGTGTACACTGTGTTCTATTGTTGACTACAATCAGCGATCCGTGATTCGAACTCATGTCCCAACCGGTCCTTCCTCTCACAGATATACGGATGATACACGTAATACCTAGCGAGTAATGATTTTTAAGTAAATAATAAATTTTTTTTATTAGATCGAACCTCTAAAAGGTCGATACCAGTAGAAATCGACTTTGATTGATGGACTATAGCACTGGGATGGGGCACCGAAAATTAATAATTAGAGGATAAATAAAAGGGAATGTATCAATCTGACACGTCAATAATCCGACACTATAATCCAACTATGCGATAATCCGGCTTCGGGGTAATCCGACTCTGAGTTAATTCGACTCTTAGGTAAACCGGCACTGGGATAATTTTTCCCATATCCCATATATGCGTTTTTTCCTTATATACGTTTTTTCGTATTTCCCAAATATGCGTTTTTCTCATATATACGTTTATCCGACACTGCGATAATCCGACTCTTCAATAATATGACTCCGATAATCCGACACTGCGATAATACGACACTGCAATAATCTGAATCTGCGGCAATACGACTGCATAATTCCGACTCTGCGATTATCCGACTCTGCGATAATCTGACACTGCGAAATTCCGACTCACAATTCCTGATAAATCAGTTTTCAACATCACAAAGAGCAAGGATCGACAAGATTCTCTCTGCGGAGTCAATCGGTGACCGTACACCCTCCACATTCTTAAGACACGAAATTGAACTGAACTTAAATTACGCAGTAAACACCAGGACAATATTTTTGATGGAAATCTGGTTACATGCACTCCTGGTACAAATCTGGGTTATTTTGGCGGGATAGTGTACGACGGATGTGACAGACTTAGCGACGTCAGCGGACAAGATCGCCGAGGAGTTTCCATCCTCTACCACGGTAGCCGCTACGCAAAGGAAACACGCCCGCCCGAGCTTCAAATGTAGGCTTCCCAACCACGCCACAGACGAGTGCTGGAACCTTCTAGCCAGCAGCCGTAGCAGACCCCAGAATAGTCTATGATTATGCTGACTAAACAGATGGCAGATTTACAGACGAAAATCTCCAATCAGCAATACCGAAGGGAACCATTTTGAGTTAACGTAGAACAACGAAATTTTGGTCCTAATTCAGGGTCCAGATCTTTACCTCGAGATTTTTGTTGGTACCACGCCAAGTTTGGAAAAGACGCGAAAAGATGTGTAGCAAGACATGCTACTTGCTACATATATTGCATGGAATACTCGATGCTGCATAAAATGCACGGATTACTCAGTGTGGCAAATATTGTCCCCGGAAGTTATACATTATACATTGTACTCAATGCGCATGACAAATGACAAATATGTTTACGTATTTCTCCAACACAAGAGAACTTTCTGACAGAACCTTCCAGAGTACAGACAACGAAGGATTCCCAAATGACGTATGTGAATCTACTCGAAGCATCACAAGAATGTATCCAAGGTAATAAGCTGTTTTAGTTTAGAGGAAGAAATCACTTCGTCTCGAACCGCTCTAGTGAACGGACATATTCCTGAATGCTCACGCCGCCTCCGGCCAGAAATGTGAACTTTCTAGAAGTATCACAAAACGTATCCAAGAAGTCTCCAAGGGAACGACACTTGTTATTTTCGAGGAAGAAATCATTTCTCCACTAGTCGTCCTAGTGAACGGATGTGTTAGCAAGACGCACTCCGTCTCCAACACAGCGCCTAGTCACACGGCCAAGCTAATCGCTTATTTAAAACAGTTAATGAAAATGTGTGCTGACCACACGAAACTGTAATAGTGCAAAGCTGACGGCAATCGAGCAACTTGTTAACAAACAACCCGTCTTTGCATATTCAAGAACTCAGAATTGGATTATCAAAAGACATTCGTGAGTTTGCAGGCTACTGCATCAACATTTGGTTCAGGACTTATGGACGAATCCATGTGTCATTCTGTTTACTCCGACTTAAATTGACACTAATTACTAATGTACAAATCTTGTATATTTCTTTATGTTTGCGAGCGCTTAGTTTTCAAGTTCATGCAATTAAAATTCCTCCGCACCTGATTATAATTTATTTTGAAGGGGGTTTCTTTATGTAAGAACACGCAGTTCAAACCTTTGACAATTCCTAATTCGAGGAATTACAGAAACCAATTACCCCGACAGATGTCTTGCCCCGTGTACCTTTGCAAAAAACTAGTCAGTACGCCCTCCAACTCAAGGTTGAAGGGTGAAATTAATTTTTGCAATAAGTTACTCGTAAAAGACAATATGCCTTTGAAAATAATACTAAATTACATTTCTTAATTGACACTGTATCAGATGTATCGATTTTTCGGAAACGACACTAGAAATCCTCGGTAGAACCAACAGGACTTACTCTAAGCGCTGCGAATTCAACTAATATCAAAACGTTCGGATCAGCAAATTTAAATTTGCTCAGACGAGATTACTCCTGGTTTTTATTTTTGTGATTTCATCCGTCATTTTATTCCCATTCTTGTTATGTTCTCTTTTTAATAAAACCTTATTATTTATCTGTCCTTTCTATGCAGAACAATAAGTAAATATGATGTTATTTTAAGACTTTAAGTATGAGGAAGTTGTCCAATGATGAATCATCCCTAGTTGCACCTATAAAGTTTACAGAATGTGACAAGTCATAAATGAATTTTCACAAAGATTAAATATACCACAAAAAACCCGATTGGGGTATCTAGTGGTTTACAGTTTTTGAAACTTCTTGCTTGTAAAACGTACTTGTAAACTATTATCCAGTAAGTTTGTTGCTAGCTCATTTGTATGATTTTAAGTTTCTTTACATATTTGCCTGATTTTCTTTTTATTTCTTCATCTACTGTGAATGCTTTTAAATCACTGTGGATATCATAATATCTCACATAGCACGGATCATTAGCAATATCTCTTAACCCTTTAGATTGGGATCATTGGATTACATTTGTGTCAGATTTACTGCTAGTACCCCAGAGTTGAATACAACACTTTAGAATAAAGATTTATTTGTAAAGTCACTGTTTGTTTTCTGTAGCTAGTATTCAATTTCTTCCGAATAACCAGTATATTTAATTTGAAATGCTTTTTTAAAATTATTATTATTAACATGTATTTCCATGCCATTCTCCTGTAAGGATGAACTCCCAAGTTTCTCACTTTCTCTGCGGAGGGAGGTAATTTTAATCCATATGTACGAGTGGACAGTTTCTTCTTTTCATTGAAGAGTTTTGATTTGTTTTCATTGGCTTTTATATTCTACGGATTTAACCAATTTTGAATTTCGGTGAGGTGATTTTGAAGTTTAAATGTAGCTTATGTTACGTTTCTGAAAATCATACTCGACTATCTTCTTCCGGAACTCACCCCTTCCCTCCCCCCCCAAAAAAAAATGGCCAAAACGTATGGCATAGAATAAATATAAGTTGGTCCCATTGACTTTTAAAGCTTATGTTCCTAGTGTGTCAAAAATATATCATGCTTGATACATGAAACTCAGAGTTGATGAATGAATTTATTACACGTGAACTGTTTTTAAGTTCTAGAATGGAGCCCCAGGTATATATTGTGTATCTGTGATAAATATTTTTGAGCTAGCATTCCTTTATCTAATCAGGATGTGTGTCACCTTGAATGGCATGATCAGGTTCAGTGTTATATTTTGTGCGTTTTCATAAAGTTATACGAGACAAACACCAAAAACACTGCAAGGTCGGCATTTATTAATTCAGATATCAATATTGTTTATTGGTTGCCGCAATCGATTCTCCGCTAGAAAAAGAAAACACTGATAACTGCTTCATCCGTCTTTTTTACACAACAGATAAGATTATTTTTATTTGTCTGACACATACGTACCGCAAACAAACAAAGACACGATGCGATATGAAAGAAAAAATCATACAAAATAACTACATTTTATAGATTTTTTTTCAAATATTGAACGCTTTTTCATCTTTGAGGTAAAGTAAACTATACCTGCAACAGCAGTAGACGAAATGTACGGAAGATTTACAAGTTAAGAGTGACCGATCTTGACTCAAATTACGAGTGAGCAGTCTTTGCTTTGTGGAACCTTGTCATATGGTTATCTAATACAGTCTACTCTATCTTTGGTAAATTTTGTTACTGTCGAAGAACTAATTTTAATTTTAATTATTAGTGTCTATAAAGTTTATTCTTTACCAGCTTATTCTTCCCAGAATACTACGAACGTAGTGGCCTTGAGGTACTCCGGAATCGATCGAACGAAATCTTGATATCCATCTTATAATGTTGAACCTAACGACCTTCAATTGCAAATTTTTATATTTTACTAAAAATTTTGGTCTTTATCAGATGTGTACATAAATAATGCAGTATCATAGAGACAAATCACGAATGAAATTGTATTCAATATATGCAACAAAAATAACACAAACAAACAAAAACAACAAAATAAATAATAATAATAATTTATTAGTGAGATAGTGAGTAATTCTCGGTGGCAGATAGAAAAGAATACATACATTATAAAATAATACGAAGTTAAAAAACAAATCATCAATATCTATAAAATACACACACAAACGGAATAAAATGCTTAGAAAATTATTACACGTGGTTACAACGAGAAAGAAATTAATTATCTTTTAAGGCGCGTATATTCACATACATACACAAACACATTTTTGCTTACAAACAGTTACAAAAACACATTCATACCTACAAACACGCTCAATATACACAAATAAGTCATTACTCCTCCTATACCCGTAACGTAAAATTAATTGCTATAATATAAATAAATGAAATTAATAACTATAAAAAATAAAATCAAAACTGTGGTTGAGAGAAGTCATGTACACTTCACTACACATCACTACTTTCACTCTGAGCATTTTCTATACCCTTATACTCCAATCACCTCACTACACTTCACTGCACTTCACATATGTTTCTATTTCAATGAAGCAAGAAGACGGTTGCGGAAACATTTTACTCTTTTTGGTAAGTTCGAAAGTGTTACTGCAGGAAAGTTATTCTATTCTACAATGGTTCTATTCACAAAGGAATATTTACCAATATCCATTTTCTGTTTCCTACATCATTTGTGAATAGAACCGTTGTACACTGGAATAACTTACCTGCAGCAACACTTTCGAACTCATCAAAAGCAGTAAAATGTTTCCGCAACCGTCTTCTTGCTTCATTGAAATAGAAACATATGTGAAGTGCAGTGAAGTGAGGTGATTGGAGTCTAAGGGTATAGAAAATGCTCAGAGTGAAAATAGTGATGTCTAGTGAAGTGTACACATTAGAGGAGCACCCATCAATTCTAACTTGTTGTGAGCGATCCCGGAGAAATTTACAAATCCATTTGACAACACGCGGATCAATTTCTGACTTCGCGATTTTTGCAAGAAGACGGTCATGTGGCACTAAATCGAACGCTTTTGTTAAATCAATATCTATTGCATCAGTTCTCCCCTCCTCGTCAAGTGACTCAGCTAAGTCCTGGGAAACGGAAATAAGTTGACACTCTCATGTGTACCCGGATCTAAAACAGTCTTGGACAGGATGTAGAAAATTATTTTTTTCCCAAGTATTCTTCAAATAATCTGCAATAATATGTTTCATCTGTTTACATACTACGGAGGTAAAGCTAATTGGTCTATAATTACTAACTAAAGAGCGATCACCTCCTTTGTGAATTGGTACCACGATAGCCTTCTTCCAGTCCCGTGCTAATGAAGAATTATTTAATGTAATATCAAAACGCCGGGCTAGGTACGGAATTATGGCTTCCCCACCGAGTTTAAGAAAATCCTTTGGAATTTTGTCGTGACAAATTGATTTATTATTCTTTATCTTAGAAATTAGCAGTCGCAGCATTCTAGTACTTAGAACAAAAGTATTTACATTGGAAATATTTGTCAAATTTAAATTGTCTTTAATAGAAGAAATGCGAAAAATCGACGAGTAATATGAATTAAAAATTTTGACGAAGAATAATCTGAGGTTCTGTGTAGATTACACCGTTGCTTTTAATGGCGGGTATACTTTCTTTATTCCCCTTCCGACTTTTCGGGTACTTATAAAATTGCGACCAACAGTTGTCTTTATTTTGGAAAAATTTGTGTGGAAAATACTCCTGAGCCTTTTTCTTTGCTATTAATAACTGTTTAAAGAGAAATTTGTAATTATTTTAGTAGTCAGTTCCTTACTTTCAATTTTTATACGCTTTTCTTACTTTGGCTTTCAAACGTCTAATGTAACTATTATAGTATTCAGGGTCAGGATTGTTTTTTAATTTTTTAAGGGGAACAAATTTTTCAATGCTCTTAAATATTATATTTTTACAGTTTAACCAAATTTCTTCCACGGAGTTTCCCGTACCAGCCCATCTCGCGTAATTTTGACGTACAAATACTGGAAATCTGGTACGTTTGTTTTATTATGTTGATACATTATTCTATCCTGTGGTCTAGATATTTGAGAATTAGCCCAGTTGACTTCTAAGATAACCGCGCGGTGGTCACTTATACCGTCTACACTGACGCAAGAGACAAGTTCATCCTCCGGTCGTACGAGGAAAACATCGAGAATTGCGTCCCCTCTTGTCGGTTGCTTCACTACCTGGCAGGAACCACAATCCCAAATAAGATTGTTTACTAATGATTGCGCATTGCTAATAGTGAAGCACCTTCCCAGTCAACATGCGGTAAGTTAAGGTTCCTGCCGATAATGCTATTTCTAGTTATATTTGAATTGAGACCCATTTTATTAACTAATTTTTCTGACACGCGCGTATCATCACTTGGAGCTCTATATATTTCTGTAATTTCTAGAGTTTTACCTGAATACATCAATTTCAACAGATATTAATTAGTGAACTTCATCTACCTTAAAGAGCTTAAAGAGTACGAAAAACGACTTTTTTACACAAATAAAAACTCCACCCCCACGACTCTCATGATCGCGTCAGAATACTGAAAAATTTGAACGAAATATTTCTGAATTTTTCACGTACTCCGATAGCCATGACTCCGTACCAATAATAATATCTGCTCATAAATATAGACTAAATTGAAAAAAAAAATTTTTGTTGTTGTAAATACTTCTACAATTCATCTGCAGCAACACTAAAGACTCGCCCTTATTAACCGGTTGACGAATTTCGTTTTCTCCTTCATCGCCGTCGCCTCCCCCCGCACGAGCCATCGCCGCCATTGTCGTTAAGCTGGAGTCTACCACTTATTCGAAGTTTCCAAAGCAGAAAACATTCAGAATTATCATAATAATAACTAAACACCTCATTATTTCCATATTTTCATATACTTTTAAATTCCCCATTGTGGTTTCATGTGAAATATTTCAGACGTGCTGGTTCTTAATACTCACCTTCCCTTGCCAATGATTTCTCTCATATGTACTCACACATCACGATACTATTTTAACTGCCTTTATTTCACGTGTGAACAATTTGAAACAACTTTGAGAAAGTATCTAGTTGATTAATGATATTGACATCTATTCTTCAACGAAGAAAATAATTTTTACGCTTATTAAACTCTTCTTTTTCAACATTTTCTTTGAAATTTTATCTCCTATCACATGTGAATATTTCTATAAGAGAGATCGCTTTTAAATATGTTTCGCTGTCAAAGTGTTTTTGTTTAGACATTGGTTTTAAAGTATATTCGAACAGAGGCTTTTAGTCCAGTTTCTCTAACACTGAAATTTCTTTTCTACTATTTGTTAATTTCTCGCAAAGAGTGTTTGAAAATGTTGTCCAGTTGCAATTGTACTGCTTAGCAGTTTGGATAAATTGATGAAAAAGTTCCAAATTTATTGAGAACTATGATTCAGTTGCATTTAATGATAAAATGATAGCTAAGGGACAGACTGTGAAATAATGTTTCGTTTCTGTAGGACTTGCAAGCTACTTGAACTATCTTGAATAGAATATTTGTAGATTTAAAGCGATAATTTGCATTAAAAATTATTATGTAGTTATCTATTTCAGTGTAAAATAATCTTGTTATTTTTAAATGTTGCATCTGTTTCTGCACCAAAGAGAAAACAACTCCGTAGTAAAGCTGGTTACATATTTTCCATTCTCAGAGAAGAATAAGAGACAAAGCCTGTAGTGCCTCATTTCTTTCAGTTGTTGATAACTGTATTTAGTTGTGTAATTCTTCTTGCATCCTTATCTAAAACTTAGTCTAATTAAAATCATATTACAAATCTAGCTTCCGTGTTTCTGCACACGTAGCATCTTCGGTTTAGAGAACATGGAAAACCAAACGCAGGAGTGCGATTTAGTATACACAGCACAGGAGATGGGGATTAGAATAACCTTTTGCCACTTGCACCAGGCCTAAATTAAAAATCACGTATTGAATTCATTATTTTATTATTTCGATGTATTATTTATTCACTTCATAGAGTTATTAATCTTATATTTATCCACTTTGCAATTGCGAATTTAGTTCGTGGATGAAACAGGAATGTCTTATTGTTACATCTTTTATGACTATTAGCACAAATTAGTTTCTTTCATAGTAGTTACCACCCCTGAGAACATACGCATATTACAAAGTTGAAAATGTTAAATTATAATTAGTATTTATTGTACTTACTAAAATGTATGGCTCCAAATCCATTTAAAAATAATTCTATTCAACCAATGAATGGTATTACTTTTCAGAGAAAATTAACGCTGATTTAATTTTCCCTGACAATTCTATAGTGAAAACAAATTCATTCAAAAATTGCAGACTAAAATGCCACACTTCCTTTTAAAATGATACAAAGTAGTAGAAACTTATGTATTTCATTAAATATTGTTTAAAGTATACATACTAGAGGGCAAACAATGTCAACGCTACCCTATTGGAAGTTCGTTCCTATGGTTTAAACTCTCCCAGATGATTTGATTTAAGTTGTTTTTTACTCGAGCTACTGCTAGATAAGTATAAACTTGTTAACATATGGCAAACACGATTCATTTAAGGAATATAAATAATTAGTTTTTAATTTCGTACCCAAAAATTATCTTTGGGGAAAGAAAAATTACTAAGTTTCGGATGTGATTGACACTTAATTCTGTGATTTTGATGGTTTAATTCTCAGAATGGTCGTTGAAACATTTTTTATGCCTGTGTGGAAAAAAGTCGTTTTAAATGTTTGAGCACGTTTGTATCTAGGGATAATACAGTGTAAGTCATTGTTTTCTACGTTATAGTTATGGAGTATTGCAGGAGTTATTCCGAGGAAGATATTAGTCATAGGAAATGGCGGTTGTAAAACTCTGAGTGGCATGAAGCAGGGCAAATTGACGTCAGCTGCGCCAGTCCCTTGTTCCATAAGAATTCTGAGAAACAAGAGTGAAGCGGACAGCGATCACTCTTGGTTCACGTGATGTTCAAACATAAATACTTTCCTTATTCAATGGGGGACACTTTTTATCTTTCTCGAGTCCTACAAGGAATGAATTGAAATGTTACAAGGTTTTGATGTCCAGTGGCGATGAATTCAGAAGCATTCGTTGTGACTGTAGAGAACATGCGTAAAGTATCACATCTGTATCAAGATTTAACTATCATAAACAATTTAAAACTAAAATGTTCCGCATTAATAATTTTGCTGAAACCGTCCAAAAACACCGGAGTGGTCTTTTTTTTTATTGGTGTTAATGTGTCAAATATAAAATAACAAAAACTAGAAACTTCACAATACTTTGGGTTTTAATTTTAAGAGTCTCTTTTATGATAATCATGGAGGAGAACAGTGTTTAGGTTAGGGAGATTTAACCAGTTAAATTTGCCAAGAAAAGATTTTAAAAATTTTTTTAAATTAATTTTGGTGATATGGCTGTATTTGAGTGTAATATTCATTAGTATCGTTATACCATTCTTTTTATTGAGAAATCATGTTACGTCGAATGAAAATGGGAGACGGGACCGGGATTCGAACCCGGGACCTTGAGCTCTACGCGCTCATGCGCCTACCAACTGCGCCATCCCGTTCGCCTCTCGGGCCCGTCTTCCATTCTCATTCAACTTGTGAAACCCAAAGACCTCTGAGGTGGTCTCGTAGAGACTAGATTCCTCATCTGAGGCGACTCCCTTAGGAAGTACTTGATTTGGGTATTATTTTCCATTTCTGGTTCACAAACATAGAAATCTCTTAGATTACGGTGAACCTCACCGCCAGGTAACAGATTAATCATGTTACGTCGAATGAAAATGGGAGACGGGACCGGGATTCGAACCCGGGACCTTGAGCTCTACGCGCTCATGCGCCTACCAACTGCGCAATCCCGTTCGCCTCTCGGGCCCGTCTACCATTCTCATTCAACTTGTGAAGACGGGCCCGAGAAGCGAACGGGATGGCGCAGTTGGTAGGCGCATGAGCGCGTAGAGCTCAAGGTCCCGGGTTCGAATCCCGGTCCCGTCTCCCATTTTCATTCGATGTAACATGATTAATCTGTTACCTGGCGGTGAGGTTCACCGTAATCTAAGAGATTTCTATATTTTATTGAGAAAGTGATTGTTTCATAAAACCGCTTGCTGATAGCATGATAAGAGATATAGAAACATCGACGAGTTTGAATGTTCCTCATTAGTATTAAACTTTTTAAAGCGCAAATTCTTCATAATATCCAAAATACCCGTGGTGAAATTCAGCTTTCTACCAATGTATTCTATTATTCGTTTACGAACATGTATGGAATATTCATAATTATACTACACGTATTGTATACGTTGTCAAGAATATAAGAATTAGAGATTCGCGCATCATTACCGTAGGATTTTTACATAAACTTAAGTGTGAATATTATGCTTTGCGTGTGTGTTTAATTAACAATTTCATTCACAAAAGTCACTTTAATTAACAAAGTTGGAAAACAAAAACAAAAATACAATTTCACACGACGTTTTGATACCATTTGGTATCAACATCAGGTGTGCAAATATATTATAGAACGTGTGAGCGTTGCTCATTTCCATATGCGTAGCATAGTGCAGTAGGACTGGGAGATAAACAAGAAATTAGTCATGGCAAAGAACTTATATTTGTGTTATAAGTTTAGTAATTAGATTAACTCTTTAGACATTTTCCCCCAAGACTGTGGGGCAGTTTTTCGTTTTTGTTGACAACATTTTCACTGTCTTACAAGTGCTGATGTCATATTCTTGATACGGATTGGAAAGATTTATCCCATCGCGTATGTGACGAAAAACACTTGACCGAAATCTCAGTGGTATTTCGATTCAAAATTCATTTCTGTATTTTTTAACGCTAAAAGATCTTTGAGTTCACCGAATTGTTGAATTAAGGTTAGTTTTCACAACCTTCGTTTATTTTATTTTATTTGTTTTATGAATTGTTGGATGTTTAAGAAAGTATATCTGAATACAATAATAGAACAGAAATATTGAGTAAGATATTTGGAAAGTGTTCTAGTCATTTGGAAATAAAATATAGTAAATCAATAACATATTGGCAACGAAATGTGATGACTCAGGCTAAAGGTGATTCAGCCTAAAACTAATGATGATTCAGGCAACTAAAGATGAAATGTGAGTCTAGGTTTTTCCACATTTACAAGTTTGATGGTTTATTTCGTTATTTCAAAATTGTTCGTGAAGAAATTCTTGGAAATCACAATACACTTTAAAAGAAAAATCTACAACAAATATGATGTTGACGAGCCCTAAAGCCCCACCAAAAAAAAAAAAAAATACAACAACTATTATGAAAATGGAATATAAACTAATTACTATTCATAAGGCGACATTATCAACATTTTTAACACAAGTATTTATTAAATTAAAATTGTTCCTGTAAAATCCGTAGGTCTTAAAGTAATTAGTAGAAAATTCACTGAATTTTTTTCGACTAAAATATATCCTTCACTCGCTGATAAATACGAAAAAGATCGTTCGGAAAGGTATTCGCGGTCTTGAGCGAGTTTACTTTTAACAACATTTCCAATTACCGCTAGCGTATAGTCACAAATATTATGTTACATTACTTTTTAAAAGTGCTGAATCTAAATATGTAATTACTTTTTGTACGAAGTTAAGGGAGTATGCTAAACACAGCTTTGAAGACGAAATTGATTTTCAAAATTAATTTGCGTTGTGTAAAATCTCAGGCAAATATAATTCTTTTCTTTGAAATTGAAGTAAATTATTTTATTTTTAAATTTTTTTCAGTGTGTTAGAAATTCGCAAACATTTTTTGCATTAAGCAGTAGTTTTGAAAATGCTTGTACTTATATGCTCTACGGTAGTAAACTGATTAATCTAGTCTAGTCCAAATTTCAGCAGTGTAAAGTATTATTACCAGTGTACGTGTTATTGTCAATGTATTTGCTTGTTTCTCGGCGCCGTTTGTGTCATACAGCTTCATAATTAACTTCATAAAGCTCATCCTCGTTTGGAAGAAAGCCGAGGTGCAGGTGATCCAGAGAGAATGACTCAGTAAATAGAGCAGACACGAGGCAGACACGGGGCAGACACGGAGTAGTCACGTGATTAGCGAAGTAGGAAATGGTATGTGAAGAGTGGACAAGGCGTGCAAAGGTGCTCACGTTCATAGAGAAAGTACGAGTAAAGCAAATGAATTAGCAGAAAAAAATGAAATCAGATATTCTTTTTAGCGAAGAATGAAATGAACTTTGCAAAAAAATATCTTTTTAAATGATATTTCAAAACCAAATGAGAGTTATAAAGTCATTTAATGAATATTCCAATATCAATAAGAATTTGGTATAAACATAATCTTATTCGAAAAAAACATGGGAATGTTTTTCACGCTTTTAACGCACTATACAGTAGGATTATCGAACTTGTGTACTATTTCTTCATTTATTTGTAGACTAATGACAAAATTGCTCTTCCACCAAACCTTGACTGGGAGGAAGAGAGATGCTGGGTTTACTGGGAACTTACGGTACCGAACGGACATTTGTCTGAGGAAAGAGAGAGAAACCCCAGCTGAAAACCTCAGTTCGTCCAAACAGAGTTCGGACCCGCGATCTAACGCGGAAGTAAAGACTGACTACTACACCATTGCTGTTAATTCCAAATTTTATTATTTGAAAATACTATTTCGAAATTATTTGAAAAGTAATTCAGAAAAGGTGAACGTTGTAGTAGTCATTGAGATATTTATCCCGAAATAGATTCTATAAATGTAATGAACGTGAAAAAACATAATGAATGTTTTTTCCCAACATAATACGAGTATAAAGAACGAAAAATTATACTTTAAAAATTGATTTTTATATATTCACAATGTTAAAAAGCGAATATATTTCATTTTCTGAAAAAAAAAAAAAAAAAAAAAAAATATATATATANATATATATATATATATATATACTCATAAGAGAGAGGGGCTCTGATTCGTGTATTGCTGAATGTTTTCCTAGTTTTTCCATCTAGCGGTGGAACGCAAGACTATGTAATATAATCAAATTAGTTAGATTATACACATTTTCATGCATAGTTAATGTCCTGGAGAGATAATGGAAAGAGAGACAGGCCGTCGTCAGCGTCCACATAAAATACTTGCTCTTGAACTACAAAGACTTCATTGTGACTTACAATTCGACGAGAGCTACTGTTGGTTCTGGCCATTATTACCGAATAAAATCTGTCCTGATAATTTTATTATATAGTATAATTTTTACTGTGATACGGTATTTGCGTTTAGGTAAAAAATAAATTAAAACTCAATCATTTATTGTCGACCTAAACGCAATAAACCTTATCCCAGAATGACTATTGAGGCCAAAACAAGATGGAGAAATATATTGTTTGTTATTTTAATTTTATGATACATTTTTATAATATTTTTGTATCGTATTTTACTTTTTATACATTTTTAGGTTCTTCAGCAGCAAATTTAAAGAGTTTAAGATTCTATAGAGAATTTATAATTCAGTAACTTGGTTTGTGTTACGTTTTGAAAGTATACATTTTGTTCTCAAAAGATAAATTTCCTTTAATACACACCTCAGATAACATAACAACAATTATAGGAAATGTATATACATATGTTGTATTTATTGATTGTGCCTGAAATATTGGGATAATATGACTGGTATGAGTGTTTAAGATATTTTTTTTCTAGAGCACTGAAAATATTTCTTTTTTAAATAATTACTGTTAATTCCCTCCGTGGCTACAGTGTCAGCGTGATCGCCAACTCATCCCGGTTTCAATTCCTAGGTGGGGCGAGATAAAATTTGTAGCTTTTCATTTCCATGTCTAAGATTAAATAGCTGTGATGTATGAAAAGTTCACCCTCTGCGGCTGTCAACCGCAGTTGTAATACTCAGATACAGCAATCTGAATCCTATCTAGTCGCTGTTCCCCCGATCTCGGTAAAATTCACGATGTAAACTCACACAAAAACTGAACCTTACTGGCACTCGTCATTTATGTTCCTTAGCTGGTCGAAACGAGATACATACATATTGTCTGTTAATGTAGCGTATACCCAGACTGAATAACTGGGAGAGTAGTTTGGTTGGAGAGAACTCCCAAATCGATTAGTTTTAAATGTTGTATTTGTCACTGATGGGTTTCCTGCACTGTGTTTCGATGTAGTTCTCTGAGCTTTATTAATTCCCATGAGGTAGGAAATGATTTTTCCTTCATGATATCGTTGCGGTATACACTGATCCTACTGAAGGGCTGTGTGTAGAACTGGTCAAGAAAATCTAAGACTGAAGCATTGCGAATAAAGATGTGCACAAGATAACACAAACCTTTTTTTTTTTGGAAGAGGCTGTTATTAGTATTTAGAGGGGAAGTTGAATTTGAACTAATATATGACAAATGTGACCCAAAGTTATTGTATCAGATATTCAACATTCCACAAATTATTAATCACAATATTAGTACTTATTAGAACGAATTATCGACAAAGCGCTATAGTATGTGAAATACTAAGAATTTATGGTATTCTCGTATTTTAAGCAACCAAACCTTGGGCACAAAAAAAAACTAATTATACAGTAATATGGTTTTTTCATTGTGTTTTGATGTATTCGGTGACGTAATGATAGCTTTTTTGTTCCAAAACCATCATAATGTTGAGTTGAAAGAAAATCTACACGTCATACTCTTTCAAACGTTTCCGTTTAAGTAGGGAATAGTGTCACAGACTACTCGGACATGTTGTTCAATGGTCTGCACATCATTAAAATTTTCCCACGAGTAAAAATCAAGGGGGTTTAGGTTCGGTGACAGAGGTGGCCAAGCTCAAGTACACAAGGTAAAAAAACAAGGGCAGTTATTGTCAGTCAGCGTTGTCAGTAGAGTTTACATATGTTGTCAGTGAGCAATGTCATCTCGTTATCAGATAACTGACGTACTCTGCCATCGAATTTTCTCGTACCGTGTGAACACTACTATTTGTCAGCACGAACTAATACTGCCGTTCAAGGTAGCTATGACAAAGCAACGCCAGTGATTTCTTCACTGACCACGATCGCCAGCTCGTAGCGGGATTTCGATAGTTTAATCGTAATGAATAATGTGTCAGAATTGTTTATTGAAAAGATTCTTGTTTGAGACTGTTCCTCTATGAGTCGTCAATAAATAATTGTTGATCGACTATAGTCGATAGTTGTAAAATTACAGCGTCTGAAGAAAGTTTACATTTGTTTGTGGTATTCAAAACGGTACATTACCAAGGTAATCATTATATATCAAGTATACTCATTTTCATTTACTGTGTAGACCTACTGATTGAGGCAGAGACAACGAACACGAACAAACATAACCTCACTTGGCGTAAACATGTGTCTCTGTGAGCGTCAATAGCGGGCAGAGTTTGATGGAAGTAACGTTTTACGAGCACTGCATAGCTTTCGTCAGTTCAAACGCTGACATATAGCAGCTATCGTGTAACCTATTGACAGTGCGCTGACAGCCGACTTCTCAGAACACTGGCAGAGAAATATTGCCCGTGTATTCGCACCTTAACACGAGAGGAATTAATATCATATATTATGTAATATAAAGCGTAATGCACGTACCGGGTATAATTGATTTATTGCGGACTAGCCATCCATTTCCGGACACTCTTTTACATGAACTTTTTTGTTCCTTTTCTTGTTAGGAATCATTCCATGAAGTTTCTCGCCTTACTTAAGATTCAATCTGTATAGAGATGTAACGATCGAAGGATTCACTTGAATGTGATAAACACCTTGAATCATGGGACCTCACTGAAGCATCGTTGCTATCAAAGGAGAACTTTAACCGTAGCGTTATTGATGACGAAGATGACAAGAAATATATGCAAGGAGATAATATGTCTGTGAGGAAACCTGTGAGGAATGTGGGTGTTGGAGACCGTGAGGTTCAGAATATTTCTTCAATTTTAATCGATTGATATCTGTAGAATAATCTGTTGATTGGATCAACCTGCTGATTGGATCAACCTGCTGATTGGATCTCCATACCCATGGGACGTTCCGAGGAGTTCACGCGTCTATTTTCCATTCATCGTCCGTTCTAGGTTTTTAAATGCAACGATCGCCTCCTCTGCCTTTTCAATGGTCATCTTCATTGGTCCGTTCTAGCTACGCCTACGTAACGAGCCCCTCATGGAAATGACCAGCAAAAATAGACAACAAACAGACGTGAGAAATCGGAATATCTCATGAAGATTCATGAATCTCGTAACTAAAGAGACGACAGGAAAAAAACAGCGCTGAGAGAGAGCATGGCAAGAAACGTGACTACTTCTTCTTCACTTCAAATTTATGCAAATTTAGATTTTCACATTCGTTTTTATTTTAAACCAGTATCTCGTGGGTTTTAATTGAGCCACATAAACGGTAAAGGTTTTAAGTGCCAATAAAATATTTTCGCATATAACACACACACACAAAAAAATGATTTAACGTTATAATTAATTGTGGAAAATTATGCAAAAATCATAATTTTTTACTTGTTTGATGTTGCAAATGATGGTGGTTTTAATAAAATAAATTTCATCCAAATATACGTTTTGAGTTAAAACCGTTCCAAGAAGTGCCAAATTATTAGATCTAATTGTATTAAAAAATGGAAAGTTTCCAAGAACCAAATAATTACAATGTAGAGAATGTTGTAAGGGACACTTGTCATTTTCTTGTTCTTAGTGCTCCAAGTAGGCTCATGCTACAAATAGTGCTCTAAAGAGTGTATGTGCATCGTCTGATACCCATCATTTTCCCAGAGTTGCTTCGACAAACTATTGGAAATATAGTAAAAGAAAATATAATAATATAATATCGATTTGTCGTGTCTTTTCGCGTGATATTCGGCGTTCTTTCTCAACTTCACAATTTTTATTGTCACTGGTTCGTTGTCGCCCATTTTGCGAAAAAAATTTCTTTCTCAATGACAATACTGGTGGTTATCATAGGCGACAGCATGTGTTCGAAATTTATGTCGTTACTCATAAATATTGTAAATATTTCGCCGAATTTCCGTTTAGACAATCGTGTTTTGCAAATATGGCAAAAAATTCAGTTGTGAGAAGTGATGGTGCCAGAATATCTAGCTTTCCTTGTAATAAATAACTGGTACAGAAAAAAATATTATGAATTATTTTTACAGTAATGCAACTCCAATTTATAATTATACGATATATTATATCGTTTTTATATATCAAACGTATATATTATATCGTTTAATATATTATATACGAGAAATAGGACAGCGTAATATTAAATTACTAATTAGTTATTTATATATAATAACCTTTAGGACTACTTTCATTCGAATACTGAGTTACAAGTTACACAATATCATAGCATCAGTCACTAATTGCAACAAACAAAATTGTTTCCAGGAAGATTTTCACCGTTCTCTTCTTTTAACCTTATACCCGTATAAACCATTTTGATTAAGTGCTTTTCTACTATGCTACAATACATTCTCTTGTAGTGCTCGACATTCTACAAGGAGCACATTACACGAACGAATCGAAAAAAGAGGATTTTACGAAAAACAAAAACAAAAAACTATTCATCTAAGACATCTAAGACAATTATCAAATTACTACAGCTCTATATCTATGATCACGAAAAATATAAGTTTTGAAATTAAATTTTCTGAAAGAATGCATTATTATAGGAGAGAGGAAATGTTAAACATGGGGTCACTTTCTACGATCATTTTCTAGTATGTTTCGGATGCTGCGATTATTAAGTATAAATTCGAAATACGTTATCAATTTCCTCTACGAACATCTAAAAATGTGAAGATTTTTCTTAATGCCTTCTTTATATATGTTCAGGTAATTTAATGAATATGTTATATGAGGTGTCAAAATATTATACGGGATAGAGTTGCAAGACATGACGTCACCGCTGACGAGGACTTTGCGACTTCAAAGAGAGCACAGAAGCTCACCGCGTGGCGTCTACGTTCGCTGCTCGTGACGTCACAGTAACGAGGGTCATCAACGAGGGCAACTGGGTCGGAACGTCGCTTGGTCGTGTGCCGCGCCGCGCCGCGCCGCGCTGCGTCGCCTCGCCGTGGCCGTGTCGAGCGAGCAGAGCAGCACCAGGGCCCCGCTGACCCACTTAAACGACACGAGAGGTCAGAGCCGGGGCTCGCGCGCTGACCATGACCTTTCTCGTCGCCTTGCCGCCCCTGCAATCGGCGTCGCGGCTACCCTCAGGACTCGCTCGAGCGGCGACAGGGTCACGGAAACGCGGGACAGAGACAGGGCTGGCGCTGGGTACCCTCGAAGATAACACTACGGTTACGAGTACCCTAGGATTTGATGTGAGATCATAATTTAGAGAGAGGAAAGGTTTTATACCAACAAATGATTTAATTACGACCTTATCATGAACAAATAACATATTAATTTTTATCAAAGCACAAAATAAATGTTATCCGTCCCGTGATGAGGTCGTAAGTCTTAAATTATTTATTTATCTTGTTTATATAATGTACGTTAATAGTAGAAGTAGTTTTATACAAACCTTAGTATATGACATCCCAACAGGGCTGAAATCACGGACCCCAGGACAAAACGTTCCGCCCTCCACCCTTCCACCTCACTGCCATCACAACAAATAAACTACGCACTTTCACGATTGTATCAATGTACGATAAAGTTCGTAGTACTACGTATTGAAAACTTACACGGAGCTTGGATTTCTTTTGGAGGGGCGTGTTAAAAATTCAAAACAAAAAAAAACAACTACAACAGAAAGTGTGTCGGTAAGGAAGTAAGTGTTTCTAAACTGTAATCTTTTAACAATTTAGTGGCACGTTATTTTAGCGACATCTTTGAATTTCATAAAAAATGTTCGAGTCATTCTCCAGAAAAAAATATATGTATAGAATAAATTTTATTCTTGAGCAAAAATCAGTAAGACCTGCTACGCAGCGCCCCCTTTGCGACCCGGGCCCCGGGGCTACAGCACCGGCTACCCCTCCCTCTCGTCGGACCTGCATCCCAACCTCAAATCGCGGAAACTACAACGTTGGGATGTCGCATCCAAAGAGGAATATTCTCCTTGTTCTGAATTTGAATCTCACTTCCAAAACTGTTCCCTCAGTGCACGTTACCTCCAAGGGACCTAGGAGTTCTGGATAAAAGATATTTCAGGATAAGTCATTCATTGTTTGTAATCAATCTTGTTCTAATTTCTTATAGTAATAAAGGAGCAATATGTAAAACTCAAGTTCTTGTCACTCCGAATTTTGGTGTAATTTATAGATTTGTCCATGAATTTGTACAATTCGTTAATCTTGGAAATCTTTGATTGAATGTTCTCCCAATTTTTTGCAGTTCCCATACACATCCCCATCTTGTATTTCCCAATCCCAAATTACATCATCGACTGTCAATAACTTTCTTTAGAGGCATTTTTTGTTATTAGATTGCGACGACACGGTTTAACAACACGAAAAAAATTAATTATTCAAAATATATATTAAGACTTTAATAAGAATAAAACCCGTAGCTTTCACTCATGGATGAATTGTCTTCGATATAGGGAAGGGAAAAGCGGAATAAGAAGTAGAGAGTAGAAAAAGCTGGTCATCACACTGACCACCACCTCTCCACAACCATTCAATAGCGGTTGGCTGATTGGGTGGTTTAGAAATTAATCCTGAAGATGAATCTTCGTAAAAAAATTGGACATGTTTCTTTGTGTTAACAATGGAATATGTGAAGATTTTTTAACCAAATTTGATTATACACAGATACCTGACTATGAAGAAAACAAAAATTGAAGAAAACAAAAATTGTATGGACATGGTACCCCTTGGGGAAAGAGTAGGAATGGGATTATTCGTCAAATTGATTGAAAAAGGTTGATTATTAGCAGACTATAGATTTGGGGGAAACTGAGAAGAATAGTGATACTCCAATTCCACGATCAGTCTTGATGGAAGATGGATTTGGAATGATAGTCGACTACTTTTACTGTTGAAGTAAAAGTTCACCCACCATGAGGGTTCAGTCACCCAGAGAAATCCTGTGATAGGTATACTTTTAAAGATAGAATTAGTTGTTTTCTTTATCAGGTTTTTCACTACGACCATATCCCATCAACCTGTCACATCTCAGTAAATCTCAATATTAAATATATAGCGTAGAAAAAATATAAAGAAGAAGAAGAAATAACTTAATTTATACGAAGAAAACAGATGGCATTATAACAGAAGATTACTCATTACAGAGTTCCTTGGAGAAGAAACACGATCCAGCTGAAGAATATCTTTGGAATGGATACATATTCGTTATGTACTGTACCACCCACATGACAAACAAAGTTCCACATTGACAGCACTAATGGAGACTCGACTAAGTGATACAAACTTTTTTCAGAGTTAATATTAAATACACATATTGATAAAAAAGAAGAAAACATGGAAACAATTCTACATGTAATTATACTGACGTTTCTCTCACCCGTTTGGGACCTTTCGGATTCATTACATTCGAATTAATTGCATGTTTTATAATAAATCAAAATCCTTCCTTTTTCGAAATTTGGGCGCTATAAATATTTTTTGACACTCCATTTATTTTCCCTTCTAAATTGTTGATAAGTATGGAATACATCAGCAATATAAAAGAAGTACTATTTTTTTAAGCGTTCGCAATGCTATGAATTGTATATGAGTATAAATGACCTAAACTCTGTACCTCTTATGCATTCGTATTTATTCCTAGTTTCTTTTGTAAACATAATTCTTAAAAAATGATTAAAAAGCATATTTTTATATGTTAATTATAATAATTTTATTACTGTTTATTAAATCAATAACAAATATTCATATTGACAAAATACAAAATTAACAGTAGTGCTATCCAGAGATGATACCAACACTTCCGCGCAGAAATCAAACGTGCTCATACTAGCTGATTCGCACGGTCGTCAGATGTCCTCCGTATTGCGTGGATTTCTTCCTAGCCAGTTCTCAGTCTCCGGTTTCTTTAAGCCAAACGCTCGTTTGGCTGAAGTTATTCGAGAACTGGACACTTACACTAAAAAACTCACTGAGCGGGACACAGTAATCATCATAGGTGGGCAGAACGATATCAACTTCGGTGGACATTTCAAAGCGTCTGAACATCTACAGAAACTAAAAATGGCCTCCCTGCACACAAACATAGAGCTCTCTAGCCTGCCTCAACGCTTCAACGTTCCACAAATAAATCACGAAATTAACCTGGCAAACATCTCCCTAAAACATCACCTGGCAGACACAAAAATCACATTTTTTGATTTGCAACCACACCTGACTGCCAAGGACTTTACCCAGCACGGTTTACACCTGAAACCGTCTGGGAAACAGCACTTCGGTTCTCTCCTAGCTTCACATCTGACCTCACATCATCCACCTCCTCCATTACCTCCTCCTGCACGTACCTCATCTCCTCCTCCACCTCCCTCTACTTCTACCTCATCTCCTCCACCTCCCTCTGCTCCTACCTCATCACCATTTCCTCTTCCTATCTCCACACATATTTCTTCTCCTGTCCCCGTTCTTTCACCAACTGCTTCCTCATCTCCAACGTCAACATCTATTCCTCCTGTCGCCCCCATACACAGTTACAACTTGTGCTCAGGAGTACGATGTGGTAATCGAAGGTGACAATCGCAATCAGATGCTGTGTGCGGGCTTGATCCGAACTAGAAGCTGTACCAATTTCAAATTCCTCTCCACAATCTAACGTCGATTCCATTTCTCGTGAGTCACAAACTCTTTGCGAAAATAAAATAATTATATTTCATCATAATGTCCAATCCCTTTCAAACAAATTGACAGACATTGAAATTCTGGTACACGAAAATCGATTCGATTTGCTATGCCTCACAGAGCATTGGCTTTCAACTAACAACATCAACGATACTGCTATTTCTAATTATTATTTAGCAAGTTCTTACTGTCGGCAAAATTTTAAAGGCAAAAATCCCCACGGAGGTACGTGTATCTACGTTCGTAATGATATTTTATCTTCTCCACTGACAGGCTACGAGAACTTCTGCGTAGATAGTGTGTTCGAAATTTCTGCAGTTGAACTGACCGACACCGGTATTGTTGTTTTGTGTATTTATAGACCTCCTCAATCAGATCTTGACATATTTTTTCGGAACTTCGAAAATGTTTTAGAACATATCGCACATAAATCTACTAAATCTATCGTTATATGTGGTGATTTCAATATCGATTTCTTGAGTACATCCGACTCTGCACATTCACCAGTTAATCGATTCAAGAATCTTATCGACTCCTTCAACCTTATTACTACGATAAATGACCCCACTCGCCTCTCCGGCTCATCTCAAACATTGCTAGATCAAATTATAGTCAACAATGGAATCTCGTATCTCTCTGAAGTGTTTATCGCCGGATACAGTGATCACCTTGCTCAAGTATTGACTATTAATAATACACTAAAACCGCTTAAAATCCTTTACAAATTTACAAGAGAGTTTAATGACATAAATAAATCCATATTCGTAAATTATTTGCGTGAAGAAACATGGAAAGATGTTTACAATTGCCAAAACACCGACGACAAATTCAATGTATTTATCTCAACATTCCTAAAACATTACAACTCTAGTTTTCCCATAAAACGCAAGTTAATTAACACAAAAAAATACAATAGATGGATCACCCTAGGGATAAGAATTTCTTCAAAAAACAAACGCCGTTTATATTATCTTTCAAAACGCTATAACCAGCCACCCGAATTCCATAATTATTTTCGTAAATATAAGACTATTCTCCGAAAAGTAGTCTATGCAGCTAAAGTTATGGAAAACGACAGGCATATACTAAAATCGAACAACCGGATGAAAGCCATGTGGAATATTGTTAACAATTACACGTCAACTTCTGAAAATCGCGAAGAAAATGTTTCTTTACTAAACGATGGCAAGATCGTGTCAAATCCTCAGGACATCGCAAGTTTGTTTAATTCTCACTTCTCAGAAGTTGGTAAAATAACGAACTCAATATATCCAAATCAATGTCCTCCAATTATTACCACCCACATACCCAATTCTATGTTCACTTCCGAAACTAACGCCAGTGAAGTCATGGGAATCATCAGCTCCTTAAAAAACAAATTTTCACGAGGCATAGATGATATACCTGAGTTTATTGTTAAATCTTCGTCCCACGCTATATTAAATCCACTCGTAAATATTTTTAATAGTTCTTTATCGGAAGGGGTGTTTCCCAATATATTTAAGAGAGCTAAAGTGAAACCTTTACACAAGAAAGGAAACAAACTTAATATTGGAAATTACCGACCAATATCTCTACTACCCACTTTCTCAAAAATCCTAGAAAAATTGTTCTATAAGCGTCTTCTAGATTTTTTATCAAAATATAACATTCTCTCTGACGATCAACACGGTTTTAGGAAATCCTTTTCCACTACAAGCGCCATATTTTCCTTCTTAAACGATGTTACCACATCTCTAGACAGTGGAGAAAATCCTCAGGGTGTTTTTCTTGACTTATCCAAAGCATTCGATGTCATCGATCACGGAATTCTCCTTACCAAATTGCATTCTTTAGGCATTCGTGGACTTCCACATCAATGGCTAACTTCTTATTTAAAAGATAGATATCAACAAGTAGAAATATCCTATACTAAAAATAAAATACTTGAGCGTTGTCTTTCAGAAACAAAGCCACTTACTTGCGGAGTACCCCAAGGATCTAATTCTCGGCCCTATACTGTTTTTATTGTATGTGAACGACATGTCATCACCACATCAGATTGCAAAATGGTTCTTTTTGCTGATGACACTAATTTACTATGTAAACACGCCAATGCCCAAAAAGTTTTGTCTAACCTTTCGACTTGGTTCCATGCAAATCGTCTCATTGTAAACACTGACAAAACAGTGTCTATGTCATTTCACAATAGTAATACAAAATCTTTACCCCAGGTTT
>NNCF01127796.1:726528-759210 GCA_002313205.1 Laupala kohalensis
CTCCGGTCAGGGTATTCAAACTTTCAGAATTCAGAAGAGGATAGTTCGGATAATTTGTAAATCTCACCCCCGAAACTCTTGTAAACCTTTATTCAAGGAATTAAATATATTAACACTTCCCTGCATTTATATTTATGAAACAGTCGTGTTTGTTAAGTCCGAATTACTGAAGTGCCACCCTTTCTTTATACGAAACAGTCTCGTTCACGAACACTATACACGCAATAGTAGTAATATTCATCGCCCTAGAGTGTCAACCACTCTTTGCCAAAAGGGACCATACCATTCGGGAATCGTTCTATATAATTCCCTGCCCAAGAATATAAAAGACATTATGAAATTGAATATCTTCAAATCAGCGGTTAAAAACTTCCTCCTGCACCAGTTCTTCTACAATGTTAAAGAATTTATTGATTTTAATAAAAGTTAAATTCGTCTTGTACTTTATCACACCATTGCTGTAGTACTTTTTAAACAACTTATAACAATTTCAAAAACTATTTTCTTGCATGATTGTGTTGTCTTATGGCTCATATTAATTTAGTTTTATGTGTACTNTACTCAGAATAATCTATAGTTCGATAATAACTTGTACATGTAATTTTTTGCTTAAAATTACAAACATATTGACATTCTATTAGTATTATAACTCGCAGCTAACTTTTTATCTTATCTAGGAACTTTTGCTGAAATTTTTGAATCCGTGTCTGCCATAGGGCCCTTAATCGGAATTGATGGGATGGTCCCTTGCTTGCTTCCGGAGAGTAAATTAGTTTTTTTTTCTTCGACGTGGTCATACGCAGTTTGTACTGTTTTTTGACAATAAATTTATTTATTTAAATATTTATTTATTGAACATGCAATACTCGCTTGTGATTTCGGGTGACGTTATAATTTTAGAATTCTAACTCAAACAAAAAATATTTCTTTTTAAAAATTTGACTGGTTTTTTTTCTTTTTGTGAAACCCCAACATATTATACTACATTAAATCACTTTTGACTCATATTGATTCTTACTTATTCCTGTATATTTTAAATACGTAGTTGTTAACATAAGTTTAAAAAGAGCTTTGGGGCCTCAACCGCCCCTTTTCTCCCACGATCGCTGTATTTCTTATCAGCAGCTGCCGCCATACATGGATAGACACATCGCTTCCATTCACAGAGTGTGGAATGCATGAGTCCCTCCCATCTGGCGGACGCGACTTGCGGTCTGCGGTTTGCTTCCCGCGCTGTTCACGTGAGCACCGGCTGACAGGCGAGTGACCGACCGCGTACGCCTCCGTCTTCGGTTTTTTGCGCGACTGTGCGTCGAGGCAATGCTGCACGGACCTTGCATAACCTCCTTTGTCAACCAGTTTAGGATTCAGGATTTTCGTGAAATTGGGACATGCAGAAGGAAAAAGAAATTGTGATGGGGTCTGATTTCGTCAAAAGCTCAACCTAAATATTAAATTTAAATCTTATTTTATTAATTATGAAATGTTACCAATTTACTAAGAAGTTTTTCTTTTCATTGAAAGTAAATATTGATTTTTGTAATTTTAATAACTTACATTATTCCCTCCTACGTGGTCATATGCAGTTTTTCTGCTTTTTTGACAATAACCGAATTTGTAAATCAAGACTATCCTTAATATTTCACCTCGGATGGACTTAGAAGCGAGAGAACGAGACAAATGTTATTTCTTTTTACAATTATATTGATATGTTTCCTTCATGAGGACGTCGTTTCCATAGAAATTTTTTTAATATAAACTTTAAATGATCACTTCAGAGAATTTTAAGTTTAAATGAGTACAATCTGTGGAGATCATAATGGTTCAGAATTGCCTGTCACAATGAAAACAATAGACAGAACGCGATAAATTCGGGATATGAATCCAGAATCCAGAGCTCAAGAGAAAGTTTCGCTTGTTATACTGTGAATCAATTAAAAAAAAAAGAAAGTATGTGAGTGAGGTCTTATGAAGAAAAACATTACATTAAAATGAAATTTATACAAGAAACTAAAAGTATTCAGTTTTGGTTTCGTTTGAAAATATACGACGAACTAGTGTCACGACTTTCGATTTATATCCTCTTATTCTTATGTTAGTTGTTGAGCATACTAGTATATGGAGATATATCATCTTCTTCGATGTTTTAGTCTTCTGAATTTAGTTTTTAATGTCATATCACAAATAAAAATATATACGTATTTTTAGTGAGAGAGAATGAGACACTTTTTTTTAGAATGTCGGTCTAAAAGAGAGCAACTAGATGGTCAGGCGAATCTAACTTCACAAAAATTCAATTGTAAGTCATTTCGAAACTTCTTTCATCCCGTGTGATCGATACGAGAAAAAAAATCTTACAAAATAAAATATTTTATGTCGGTTACGACTAGTCTTTATATAAAATGTATATGTGTATGTATAGTCCACTACAACTCCGAAATACCTAGATCAATTTCAACAAAACGTGGTACACAGATAGCTTATACTGCAAAAACACTGTGGGGTCAGACTCCCCTAGGACCCTTAGGAAAGGAAAATGACCGATTTTAATGTAGAATACATGATTTTGAGGACCACTGAAAGAATTAATGTCACACCCACTGCTACTTATATCCTTAGCTCCCATGGATAAAATACACCCTTACCACCCCATAGATAGAAGGTGGGAAGTAAAAACAATGAAAAACCCCAATATTAGATTCGACACTTTATTTGTCGTAGCAGCTAAACTGATTTGTGAAATTCCCGTGTCGCTTGAGTCCACAATCATTATACATTGTGGATAGAACACTCCTACAACCCCGTGGGGCGGTGGGAATAGGGTAGGAAGAAAAATACGGAAAACTACCGATATTTGTGTTGAATATATAATTTTTTGGGTCGCCGAAACTAATACCGACGTGTATTCAATGTCGCTGAAGTCCACGGTCACCGTGCATGAGAAATATATTCCCTTTAGATTGGGGTACGAAGGGAATGAAATGTATAATTAATAAAATATATATTAATATTATAATTATAAAATATAATGTATAATTATACAATGTAATGTATAATTATAAAATGTAATGTATAATTATAAAATAAAATAGATATTAGTGTTGAGACCATGATTTTCGGGATAGCTGAAACGCATAGTAACACTTGCTGTGTCCCTCCGTAGCTCAGGCGATGGCGTTCTAACTCATCACCAAGTCCTCCCGGGTTCAATTCCCGATGGGACCAGAAGAAAATTTGTAGCTTTTCACATTACTATCCCAGTGTATGTAGTTCACCCCTACAACCTCGTGGGATGGGAAGAAAAATTATGGAAAGCTATTTCATATAGACTACTGAAAAGCAAACCTTCCTTCCTCTATCCAGCTCCTCCTTGTATCAATAACACTAACTATTACTAACCACTTCTTCTAATCCCTCCTCCTGGGCCAAGTTGTTGGTAAACCCAACTAAGCGACCCACCTACTAACAATAGCCTTCTACCCAACTCCTACCTCCTATCGCTCCATGTAGACAAGCTTTAATAGCACGCTACTTTTCCCATTTACAAATACTACAAAAAACAAAATAAAAAAGTAACACTGCCGATGACATATGTTCACAATCAGCTCATAGGAAGGGAATCACAAGTAAAAGTTATAAAGCATTACATATATCAGACGAATTCAATGATTTTTGTCGTCACTGTGATAGTAGCACTTCTGATACCATTTAAGTCTAAATTTAGTATTAACCTACCTAGCCTTTTCCCACTTCCTGTGGGGTAGGCGAATGGGGATGGATACATCACGCTTCGTTTGGTTTTGGCTGGGGAATACTCGGGTGCCGGATGCCCTTCCTGCCGCACCTCCCCCGAAACGGTGATTATGAATGAAATGGGGGTGAATGATTATGAGTGAATGTTGTGGTGGAAACGAGAGTTGTGTTGTGGAATGTTGTGGTTTGCAGGGGAAACGAGAGATAAGTCTAAATTTAGTATCCGTGGAAATGAAACACCTGCGATCTTCAAACGGGGGTGAGAATGATAGTGACAGGAAAAAACAATTGCAAAGGATCGACGTGCGTCGGCTACATTGTTTTCGGAGTTCTTGAGTTGAACAAGTGTACTACCAACATTGTATTGTTCAACGGAAGTTCAGATCACACGGGGAAAAGTATTATTTTTCTGTCTATTGCGTGTTCATTTTTAGTCTACTGCTTTGCCATTTTAGAGTGATCCTTATCTAAATCATTCTAGACACAATTGAACATTTATTGCGAATTATGATTTTCAACACTTCACTTCCATTTTCTCTAAGATTATCTTCTTTTCTTTTCTGTTAAAAAACTTAATTTTTCTTGTTCTAATTCATTGTAACTAGCAAGTTCACACACTAGATTCAAGTGTCATTTTTTAAAATCTTTAGTCTAGAAATTCCCAATCATTATATTTTTCTTGAAATCATATAAATGTTGATATTCGCAATCTATTACTTTTCTTGTAGGAAATTATCGGATTGATTTTCTCTTTGAAAAGTGATGTTCATTTTATCTGTATTATGAAACTCATAGCATAATGGTACGCTGTATTCCCACCTAAAGATACCGAACTCTGTATATTATTTTCTTTTGTGTGAACAGAAGCATCTCCAAATTTTACTTTAAATTATAATGCACTATCGTTCTTGCAATTCCAGAGAAATTCAACTTTCATATTAATAGCTAGACTTCAGAGAAATAGTGTGAATCACATGTTTCCTACAATATACACATAAAACATTGCAAATAAAAGCGCAGTCTCCCCAACACCATGCTGAACGCATATATACATATAAATATTAAATAATAAATTGATAGATCGATGTAAGCAAATTGTATGAAAATATGCCTGTATTAAATTATATTTTACAACATTAAATTAAATACAAAACGAATGGCTGGCCCGGGTTTTTGTCCGTTTTTCCTTCGGGTAGAGGCGGATTTCTTATACAGGTTCTCTGGACTTTGTCTAGGGGTGTGTATTTAGTGTTTTTTCAACTCTTATGATTTTTAAACACTATACTCAGAATAATCTATAGTTCGATAGTAACTTGTACATATAAAATTACAAACATATTTGCGTTAAATTACAAACATATTGACATTATATATGTATTATAACTCGCAGCTAACTTTTTATCTTATCTAGGAACTTTTGCTGAAATTTTTGAATCCGCCTCTGCCTTAGGGCCCTTGATCGGAATTGATGGGATGGTCCCTTGCTTGCTTCCGGAGAGTAAATTAGTTTATTGTCCTCCACGTGGTCATACGCAGTCTGTACTGTTTTTTGACAATAAATTTATTATTATTATTATTATTAATGTAACAAAATTAAATTTTCTGTTTTCAGAGAAATTATTAGTTCTTTGTATGATGAATGTCAGATTGATATACGGACTTTCAAAAGTGGAAGATTTTGGTTGATTTATAGAACTACAGAAGATACAATAAAGAGACAGGAGCGCAATAGAGGAATGTTCTCTATTGAGAAGTGTCCGTGAAAGGAAGTATTTTCCTTCGATATTCATTTTTTTGTCTATATGAGATAGACAAGGAAATTAACATAAAATGGAAATAATTAACAAATGAAGCAATTGACTTCATACATTCAACGTTAAAGAAAATCTTGTGTGAAAGAACCATGTTCTTTTTTACTAGTGAAATGTATTCTACTGACGGGAATTTCTATGGCGAAAATTAATTGCTGACAATTGCTTTATGGTGGAGTGGGCGGGTTTCATGCCGTACTAGAAGTAAGTATACCAGATTCCTGTTACCATTAACTATCTAATTTCGATTCCATTTCTCGCGAATCACAAACTCTCTGCGAAAATAAAACAATTATATTTTATTATAATATTAATTCCTTTTCGAGAAAATTGACATACTATGAAATTCTTGTACTTGAAAATGCATTCGATTTTCTATGCCTCCCAGAACATTGGCTATCTATTACCTATATCAAAGAAACCTTTATTCCTAATTATTCTTTAGCAAGTTTTTACTGTCGTCAGAATTTTAAAGGAAAAAATCCCCACGAAGGCACATATATTTGCGTTCAAAATGATATTTTATCTTCATTGCCAGGTACGACAACTTCAACGTTGATGGTGTATTCAAACTTTCTGCCCTTAATTTGACCGACACAGGCATTATTGTTTTGTGCATTTATTTGTGTACTTTATTGCTTCATTTAAATTTACTCCAAGTGGATTATTTTGGAATTTGTATTTTCAAGTTGTGGTGGACGTATATCTTCTTCTTCGGTTCTTCTTGGCACCATTTTATAAAGCAGAAAATGGTATTCGGAATATCCAAAACCAGAAACAGGATAATAGTTAAAACAATTATTTTTAGGTTAACAATTTTTTAAATCAAGGAATAATGAGGGTTTCTAACTAAAGAAAAATTAAAATATTTTAAAATCTATTTTTATTGTATAATTAGCGATATACCGTCTAAGTATATTTATGTTCATAGGTTAACTTTTACTACGGTGACGGAAATATAAATATTGCAAGCCTAGTGAAATAACTCGAATATTTTATAATATTAAGAGTAGGAGGACCTCACATTGACGCCGACGGTGGTCTGTAAGCGTTGTCTAACCCTGAGGGGAACCACCTACATGACCACAGCACGACCCTCCGCCACGCAGATAGTTCAAATGTCTAAGTTACAGTGCGACTGGGTGCAAATGCTGCAAACTCTTTGAGAATGCGATTAGTCATCTTAGAATACACAAAAACCAAGGACTCGACAGTAATGACGGTCTTTTAACGTTATTTTTACATCACGCCCATCTCACTTAAACTTAACTAACGGAATTGGTAGTCTAAATACCTCATCGACACTAAAATTGTGGATCCAATGCATTTTTTTAATTTCAAAATTAGTTTTCAATAATTTTTATCCACAAACCCATTTCCATCTCCCACACTCAAAGGGTACTGGTAGTGTCTTTCTTCCATGGGGACTGAATTGAGACTTGCACGATTTAAAAAGAGAAATCCAAAAGAGGTTGGTTGGATAGATTGCAAATCTTACTCCCGAAAACCTTGTAAAGTTTTCTTTATAAAATTAAATATTTTCACTCTTCCCTGCATTTATGTTTATGAAACGGTTGCGTATCTTAGAACCAAATTACTAAAGTGCCACCTCTGCTTCGTATGAAACTGTCTTGTTTCCGAACACAATACTTACAATAGGCATAATATTCATCGTCCTAGTGTCAACTACTCTTTGTCAAAGAGGGTCATATCACTCGAGAATCGTTCCTTCCTTAAAGACGTAAAATATATGGTTAAATTGAATCTCTTCAAATCCGCGGTGATAAGCTAGCTACTGAACCATTGCTTCTAAAATCTAAAAAATATCATTGATTTTAATAAAAGTTGAAATAGGTTTCTATTCCCCATTCAAATGTGTTTTTTTATAATTTTTCTTCTAATATTAAATGTGTCAATTCATTTTGTACTTTATCAAGGCATTTCTTTAGTACATTTAAAATACCTGATTAAATTTCAAAATTATTATCCTGCATACTATAATTGTTTCAGATTATTCATATAAGTTTAGTTTTTGTATGTACTCAATCTTGGCATGATTGTGTACATTAACTATTATCCCCTCCCTGGATCGGGTTTTTCTGCTGTTTTCCTTCGGATAGAGGCGGATTTTGTGCTCTGGCTCTCTAGGCTCATGCCCAGGTGATCGATTGATATGATTAATTTTCAATTTAGAATTATTTTAACAGTTCCGATTAATAAACGATATTTTCCAAATCTAAAGTTTGATAATAATATGTACCAGAAAAATATTTTCTCTGGTCTTATTAAAAACAAATTTGTTGGCATTTTGTTGACATTATAACAAATATCTAACTATTTTTATTCGTATCTTAGGAGGGTGCGGAAATATTAAATCTGCCTCTGCCTTAGGTCCCTTGATCGAAATTGATGGGATGGTCCCTTGCTTGCTTCCGGAGAGTAAATTAATAAATTGTCCTCCACGTGGTCATACGAAGTTTTTTTTTTCTTTTTTTGACAATAAATTTATTTATTTATTAATTAACTAGCTTTTGATTGAGAACGAGAATGCGGTTACTCATTTTGAGCGACACGAAAGGGAATTGTCGTAGTAAAGATGCGAAAATTTAGTACTAGCGAATTTGAAAACTATTCCAATAGTTAACGATATCTTTTCGATCCCGACGCTACTCGGTTGCGAGGGCTAGGGTATCTTTCATTTTCCTTTTTTGATGCTTTGATATATGTTTTAAGTAATGTTTTGATATATTGTAATTCAGGAGTGTTTTTAGTGGATATGATTGAGTCATTCGGCGAGTCCCACACGCTGGGAGAGTCATGTTGGCTCTCCTTGGTGCGTAACTGCATTTTCCCTACCTGTCTAAGATTTAGGGCTCTAATGACCTCGATGTCGACGAGCCGTAAAGTCCCACAAAAAAACAAAAAAAACAAAAACGAATGACTTGAGGCGAGGAGTATCTCTGGCCA
This sequence comes from Laupala kohalensis, assembly GCA_002313205.1. Lineage (NCBI taxonomy): Eukaryota > Metazoa > Arthropoda > Insecta > Orthoptera > Trigonidiidae > Laupala > Laupala kohalensis. The sequence goes on from NNCF01127796.1 coordinate 735,060, forward strand.
CAATTTTATTCAAATGCCCTCCAGGGGACATACATCTAGTAAGTACGTGTTTGGTAAACACGGGGCCCCGAGCTGAGACTGGCATTACTTCCACTTTCTTGTGCTAGACTCCTTCCTTTCTCTATCCTGACCCTCCTTGGTCACCTCTTGTTCTTTTTGATCCCGACGCTATTAGGGCTAGGGAATCTTTCATTTTCCTCATTTTTTATCCTCCAATCATTTTTTGTCCTCAATGTTTTGAAATATGTTTTGGTATGTTGTAATTTAGGAAGGTTTTTAGTGGGTATGGTTGAGGCATTCGGCGAGTCCTACGACGCGCGGGGAGAGTCATGCTGGCTCTCCCTAGTGCGTAACTGCATTTTCCCTAGCTGAACATAATTTTACTCCTCAAATGATCTCGATGTCGACGAGCAGTAATGCACCACAATAAAATCCATCGTAACCAGTAAAAACACTTAAGAATTTCTCTCCAGGGCTCTACGAGGAATCAAAGTAGACTACTATAATATTCTTCTCATTCCTTGTTGTCAAAAACCTTCGTATTTATGTTCTTAATTTTGACTGTTCACTGTATCGAAGGAGGAAATATAAATGTGCTAAGTAAGATGAAACAAATATCCTGACGCTGAAAATGGTAATGTGTTTTTAATGCCAGCGGTGTGTCATGTGAATTTTTATGGACATAGAAGATTCCTTGCTGATCTACTTTACTTCTTTTGAACCTTGATAACAGGTTCGAGCTTTGTGCCTCAGAAAGAACTTCCATAAAAGAATTCAAGCATTTATAATCAGAAACGAGAAAATCTATAATAGAGAAATTTAAAAAAACATGTGACGAACACCAAAAATAGCTGATATTTTACCGTTCAGACACAGAATACTCTCTTCTATTTAATGGATTCCTGATGAAGCTGTTTGGAGGACAGCTATGTATAACGACGTGACCCTCTGTTATGCGAACTACGAGTATATTAAGAAGTACTTCGGGTACGATGTTGTAGCTGTATAATTATATGAACGACGAAACCGGCAGAACATACTCCACGAGCATTTTCATGGAATTTCAATGGAGATATCTTGCAAGAAAACAATGACTTCCTCAGAAATGATTTTTGTTGAATGTTAAAAGCACAAACGTATGTAATTTCTGTACAAATGGAATTAATTGTAAAGAAAGTAAAACCGGTATCTTGACAGCGCAAACTGTGTATCAGAAGCAATACTTGGTACTTGTAGAGGCAAAAATTGCAATCCTGCGTGTGTATTATTCATTCATTCTGCATCATAGGATGAGTAAAGAGTGTTGAGATCATTGAGATGAAAGTTGCAAGACCCGTGTGATAAATCATGACAAGTTTATGAAGAACTAACAAAGACATATTAGGTTTTTATGAAAAAAAATTTTTGAAAAATTGTTGTGCTAATATCTCGTATTAATACTTGAACTTGTTTTTAACTTTTTGCCATTAACTTGTATTAATACTTTAAAAAGTTTAACTGTTAACTTGTTTTTTTAGCAAATAGTCACTATTGTGACCACTATTCATATTTATTTGAAAATTACTTACATTCGTAAATGTTGGGAATTCGTCTCAGGCAGTCATTTGCATTATTTTTGATAAAGTTACAAGACTTTGAGTATAATATTGTACCAGCTTCAATTGGCTAGGAGTGGAGACAACGGATAGTAGTTCAACGTGTCTCCCAGATATAGGGATTAATAAAATTTCACACACTCGCCTAAAAGAAGCTATCTTTTGCAGTACCTAGAAACAAACGATATTTAGTTTTCTCATTACCTTTATTTTCTTATTCGTATGTCAACTATTTCGACCAGTATTACATAAACCAGGTTCCTATAATTTGTTTGAAGATTCATTTAAAAATTATATTTACCAACATGTGTTACTAATTTTAGACTCATGCCGACGATGTGTGATCACATGCATAATTCATTGCGGTGCATGAATCGGCACATTGTGTTACTAATTACCAATTTAAAATTTGTCTGCAGAGCGCCCTACTTGGGACAGACCCTGCGACCAATTTTGTTTTGTATCTGTCCAAATATGAATGATGCTATTTCTGAAGCACCCTTTCCTACAAAATTTTATTTTTGTTATTTACCAAGTGATATTTTTTTTTACGAATTTGGGATAATTCAGACATTTATTAATTTTAAATCCTTAATTGATTTATTATTCTGCTTTAGTAAGATATTTTATGTTGAAACTCAGTTGTTTCAGTTTTGAGACGTGTAGGGTAGAACATTCATGTGATAGTAGGTCTTTCAATAATAAATAAAATGTGAAATATTTTACTTTCACTTCGTATTTTAATCAGTAAAGTGCATCGATTTATTATGAAATGTATATTAAAACTTTGTACAAAGTTTAGGAATTTTTGTTTGGATAGTTCATGAGCAAATACCTGCTCATTTCTTTCAATGTACTTAAGAAAAACAAAATGGAATGCAATCACGGCGGAAGAATGAGGAAGGTGAGGTGAAGACCCCCCTTGGCTGTTATTAATTTGGCATAGTTCCTCTGACAACCACCTTGTGACTTGTGGCTAAAAGAACGACCCTCGATTGGCCACATCGAGTGGTCACGTGAGAATATAACTTTCATAACAATTATTTCAATTATTACAATTATTTTGTAAAACTAGGACCCCTCAGATGTTTCTAATTATCCGTAATACCAATTATAAACGTACTCAAACATTGTTATTGTTTTTGAAAGCCATGCCTAACCGTTGTCGGTTCTACTCATACGATATCAAGAAAATTTCATACGTCAGTTCCTGGTACTAAGTCAATTTAATCACTCAGCGAAGCCGAGGATCTAGTGGGCGTTATGACCACTTCTCAATCGTACTCTGTGGATATAACATTTATTGTGAAATAATTGTTCGTAACATGAAAATAATAAATAATTAACATAATAATAAATAATTGTCAATAACAAAAAAAAAAAAAGAAAGGAAAACAAAATTGTCATGCAGTGAGAAACAAAAGATCGCCACATTCATGAAAACTACTCCATTGTCGAGCTTAAGGAGATAAAAACTGAGTCTCTTTTCTTCTCGCAGTCTCCCAAGTCCCTTGGCAATGACAAAACAGAGAGAAATTTTCAGAAGCTGAAGTAAATCATATTTTGCCCTTATCCATAGCTTATTTTTTATGGTTTCAATTTATGGAAAATTAAAATGAGAATGACAAAGTATAATCTCCTGGAAATCGAGTTGATTATAATGAATTCCAAGGCTTCTTAAATACATACCAGAATTGAAAGGTAAAACCTGGAGAATGAGTTCAATGCGAGACTTGTAATTCCAGTAAGAGCGCTTCAATAAAGGTCGGTCAATGCTCCTCAAAAGTAACAGTGGCGTGTGCAGTGCTGCATTCTGACGGCTGTTGAACACAACTTCGCCGTGAAGCCTCGTATCTTCGCTGTCAGAGAGCGCGCTAAGCGTTCTACATGATTGGAGAAGCTTCAATGAGATTGGGAGAGGCCAATTTTAATGATTTCAGGCGCGATTTTTGAAAACATACTGTCCCTTACGATCGGTCTGGCGAGTGTGTGATAAAGGAAAACCTCTACGAAGAAAACGTTATGTGTGAAAACTTAATGTGAATACATTTTTTGGCTGCATTGGGTGTTTTATTTCGAGGTGATTACGGAACTTCGCGAACTGTGTACAATGATGACTTTCGCATAGAATTAGAAAAAATATTGTTTATTCAACTATATTCATCATAAAGTAAAACTGACGTAAATAGTAGAATTTCCTTATATCGTAAAGTTTCACCATTTTTACAAATTTTATAATTTGTATGCACCTAGTGACGTTTTGAACTCCAAATTCTACATTTAGCCAGAGTTTCTCTGAGTTTCATAACGAGATTCTCCAATTTCTCACGTTACGAAGTTGTAGAGGGAGTCTGTTTAACCGAGGTACTTATTTCAGTTTGGAATTCGTCTCTATCTACTCTTCTCATGTTGAAATCACAAGAAATACATGTCCCTCTGCTCATTTAAGATATTTTTATACGCTAGTACCTTAAGTGCAGGGTGTTAGCGGTCGCAATCTTGAAGAAAAAAACCAGTGGATAATATTTGAGAAAAAATGGGTAAATACTATCCTAAAATTATTCTTTGAAGATCCTAATAATCCTAATAATTCGGTTCACTGGAGAGTATGAGAGGAAGACGAAGAGGAATAAATGGCGATATAGTATATGCTATGATTTTCAACGAGAATTTGAATTAAGTATCGTTGATATAGCTACAGGTACATTTAGAAATACAATTGAAACAGCACCTGTTAGACCTGTTCAGCAATAGAATACATCAAAAAACGAACCACACATGCCACAGCAAAGTATGGTGCAGCTTAAAATCTTGTGAGTGTATGTGAAGGAAGGAGCGGGGGAAGAGAAACGGGAAATTTGATGCAACGTCAAAATGTCAGGTGAAAATTGCGACCGACCGGGACTCGAACCCGAGATCCTGATCTGACCGCAGGTGTGCTATCCACTGCACCACCCACCACGACTCCTAAGCTCGTACATAACTTCCGTGTGGTCTGATCCGAGGCGGGTGGTGCAGTGGATAGTACACCAGCGGCTAGAGCAGTATATCCCGGGTTCGAGTCCCGGTCCGTCTCAATTTTCACCTGACATTTTGACGTTGCAAACTCCTCCACGAGTAGGTACTCGAAAGTTGTGAGTTTAAGGAAATTTGATTTTAACTTTAGCCACATTCCCTTCTTGGAAAATATTTCATAAGAAGATATATACATTGGTGTAGTAATTTCGACTTTCTGTTGAATATTTGATTTAAAAAATGTTAGACTCATTTTTCGTTCACCAAAAGAAAATTAAAGTGGGAAATCATTACGAGAAAAAAGGTTTATTATTTTGATATAAATTTATTTCATACTGCGTGATGTTAACAGTAAAAAGAACAATATTAAAATTCTACGATGTCCTTAAAGCATAGCCTGAAACAGAAAAAAGGCATTAATTAAATTTTCTTATTAAAATGAGATAAATTGTTATTTTACTTTCTATATTGGTGTAGTAGTCTAATGATCTACTATACCAATATAGAAACAGAAAAAAACGTTAAATATCTAAATAACCGAGCTTTGCTAGAGTAATATTGATACACAATTATAACAAACCTTGGACAGTTTATAAAAAAGAACCTTAATAAATTCTACAAATGCTCTAAACATTTAAAATACTTTTAATAGTCACCAAAAATATGAACAATCTACATAACGTCGCCTCGCACATAATAAGGTGGTAATAATAGTGGTTTTGGAAATTTTGATTAGCGGAAAATTAGGACCTTTTGGCTTTAAATACTTCCCCTAAGAAAACGATTCTGAAAGATTAGAAAGGGATCATGTGACACTCACTGGAGTTAATTTGGAAATACTATTTTGTATTATCCGGTTATAAGAAGATCGTAAGTGTGGAATTTTTTCGTAACTAAGGTATAATGTTACAATGTATAAATAGACGAGGGTATTATTTGCATTGTATCCATAGACTTACCCCAGTGTGGATTGCAAGTACGCCATCAAATTCATTGTTACGAATCTCGATGTAACCTTTGCCATCACCACCAACTGTCACTGTCTTACCACTGCAACTGTTTCCTACCTTGTCACCAGAAATGACGTCACAGTAGGTACCTTGGGGAAGACCGGTCTGCAAAACGAGAATTTATGTATTAAATAAATAATTCTTACAAACTTATTATTTATCAGCTTAATTCATCTTATTTTGAATACTACTATTGAATAATCATTTGTTGACACATCCCTCTTCGCGAGTAATTTTTTTTTATAAAAGTAAATTATAAGTAATCTGTGGTGTTGTAAGAATGTAAGATTAAACATTTTAATCCATTTATACAACAGTTGCGAGAATTAAAAAAATATCTGGGTGTATCTTATCACGTTGAAATAGCATTTTCTAAGAACGACTTCAGACAGGCAGATTGTAGTCCAAAAACACGTTTATAAAGAGGTGTAATAATTATATGTTTGTGCATTAACTCAATCCGAACTCACCGGAAGAGTTTGTTGAAGATCCTGTCCATTTTCGCCGTTGAATGCAATAAAGCCCGCATTTCCCCGGGAGAACGCGATCTGCTTATCACCGTTGTCCCACCAGTTTTGTACTCCAGAAAGTCCTACGTTGTTCCTGAATCCGATCATGTTGTAAATCTCTCTCCAGCGATGTTCACAAACCCAACCGTTACCGCAAGTGTTGTCACTATTGATGGAAACGTCCTTGATGGTACCATCGTTGTTAGCGGGAGGTCCCTGGTCAGAGTTATCGAAGTCGAAACTGGACATGACTCGTGGGTAGCCAAATGGCCACGCCAACATGTATGCAACAGCCATCTGGAATAAATCAAGTAGATTGACTTTAGAAAATCAGTAATGCCGTTTCATTTTAACACTAGAGAAATCATATAAATTTCATTGAACCCGCCAATGCATTTCTAGAATTTGAAAGTAATAATGTATGGCAATTTATTAACGCACATAAAAACAAAAAAGACACTGAAACCACGTGTTCAGAGTGCGTCACCAAAATCCGGAGAATTTTAGTTTAATTTTCACGACACATTTTTTTTCGATAGAGGCCTTCGTGGCGCTCTGCCTTGCTAATTATGTCTAGTTAACAGTCGTAATGAAGGGACTTTGAAATAGGGGCAGAGTAGTATTTAAAAAAAAATGCTTTTGCGCTAGGCAATCTGTTGCCGAACTAATTCTTCTTTAAATACTCGAATCTACATTGTATGGTGTTGTGACGAAATATTCGGCTTCGGAACTATCGAATGAAGATTCCAGGTTACCGACGAAGAAAGGTCACTGCAAAAACCGCACAGCGAAAACTCTTGAAACCGTCGATAGAGCTCAGGCATGGTGTTTTAAAAAACAAATCTGTCTCAAAGGAAGTTTATTTGAATGGTTATTTTGAGTGTTGTTAAGGCGTGGATGGAAACAGTGGCGTAATTTTTTTTTCTTCAGTGAGACAGAGCTCTTGCTCACACGAGCTTTTTGATACGGAACTGGATATCAGAGAATTGTGATATGTTTTATTCTAACAAAGTTTGGCCTCCCAACGACCCTGATGTAAATCCTTGGATTACTGCATGTGAAGCGCAGTTGAAAAATATACTACTTTTTTACATTTTTCTTTAACAAAAGCAAGGTCTCCAAGAAATGTGGACATTCAAATATTAAATCGTTAAAAACCACCGTTGCGTTGGCATTCGCCGACATGAACGTGGATACATTATGTTGGAGGAAGTTATTCTACATAAATAGGGATACTTTGAATGATTGTGCTCCATAGAGGTCCCTCATGTATCAAGTCTTTTCATATTTAACATTTTACGTATAAAATTTTGCATAAAAACCTTAAATTAGTCTGGATTTTGGTGACGCCCTCTGTATGTGAGTGGAAGATAAAGAGGAGGCAACCTACATACGAGTATTATACCAATGTGAATTATATGGAAGTGAATGAGATGATTATTCAAAGGAACTTAGAAAATAATATTCAATATTGTCAATAAGAGATTATTAATTATAAAGAGAAATATGAACTTTTTGAGAGGTTTGTGAATGAAGTAGGTTTGCTGCGTGACGCAATGGAATCGACTTGACTAAGAAGAAAGATAAATTCACCTAGACATTAAAAAATAACTTGCTAGAAGAATAAAGAGGAAATATTAAAATTCCGAACTGTGCGAGTTACGAGGCGCCATTTTCTACGAGAGGAAATTTACAAATAGATGAACAGATGAAGAGGTAAGTAACAGGGAAAGAGATTTATACAGTTGAAGAGAAGAAGGAAATAAAAATAGGAGAAATACAGTGAAGAAACATGTAATGACATTGTTGTACACGAGAGGATCAAATGGTCTCCAATCAAATAGATGAAAAAGGAAAAGGACTCGCCAGAATCATTCATTTGGAACGTACCTTATAGAGTTTAGAGTCCTTGTAAGTGAGGATATTAGCTCCTCCAGCTCCATGTCCTCTCTGATTGTCGTGGTTATCGATGAAGACGAGCGAATCATCACTATTGGCAAGACCCCAGGACTCACCTGCAACGTTAGACAATTAGGTCCAATCGTGTTATAAACACGTTTCGGACTTAACATTTACGTTGTGACGATTTTCACTTGAGCTTAGAAGCCAAGAAGTTCAAGTTGTTGCGAATTTTATTGACACTCCTTGCAAGCTGAACAAGTGGTAAATGCCACTGCGTGTCACTAGAGTTCTTTATATGTAGAGAGGCGACAATCGAACAAAATTCCAAGGAGTATAGAGAAGATTCTGAAATTTCGGCGGATCTTCTGAGCGCGCATCATGTAATACCGTGACAAAAATGGCCGCCCTTTGTTATTGTTTACTTTAGTTGCTCAGGCAAAAGTAATATTGGTAAAACCGTTTTTCTAAACTTATTTCAATATTTTCACTGAATTAACATTAATTTCATTATAAACCTAAAATGTAAATTAGACACTAATTTTACATTGTTTATTTCGTGGTGTTTTACGGCTCGTCGACATCGAGGTCATTAAAGCCCTTAAATTCTGTACAGGTGGGGAAAATGCAGTTACGCACTAAGGAGAGCCAACATGACTCTCCCCGCGTGTGGGTCTCGCCGAATGACTCAACCATACCCACTAAAACACTCCTGAATTACAATATATCAAAACATATCTCAAAACATTCATCAAAACATTGAGGTGGGGACAAAAAATGAGGAAACTGAAAGATACCCTAGCCCTAATAGCGTCGAGATTGAAAAGAACAAGAGGTGACCAAGGAAGGTCAGGAAAGAGAAAGGAAGGAGTCTCGCACAAGTAAAAGTAAGTAATGCCAGACTCAGCTCGGGGACCCATGTTCGCCTAACGCGTACTTACTAGATGTAAGTCCCCTGGGGGGGGACTAATTTTACGTATATGTAACACGTTAGTACGAATTTACTTGTGAATTTTGCGAGGCCTAAAGCCCCATTAAAAAAATCTTGTCACTTATCTCCAAGCTATTGCTGTACGTGAATCACCAGTAAAATGAAATCACATACACAAAAATTAGCGCACGAACGTTTATGAATTTTAATTTTACTTTAACTGAGACATTTACTTTAATTTTCAGCCATTGTACTCTATCGGACGAATTATCCCGTCTTATCCAATGTGTCGTGCTGTAACATCTCACGGCATTCATATCTCTTTGCAATGTGAACAAAATGGCTGTCACCTGACAGTTTCTTCTATACTAGTGTGGGTGTTTCATCGGACCCAATCAGATGACGCAACGTCCATGTCGCTTCTCTACCTTATAAAGAAATCTACGTGTCACTTGTGACAAATTGGTCTTGGTTGACAGGCTAAATCATGCATGCTCAGTTCTCCATATGCACAGGCTACGTGAGAGCTTATAAAATTACTTTAATTTATGATCAGGGATCCATTTTTGCATATTTTACATATTTTTTCCTAAGTTTCTTTGACTTTCAGGGATTGATTTCTAGCATTTTTAACATCGCTGAACCATTTACAGTTAATTTAATATTGCAAATAAATGCATATTTTTGAAGATTTTATTAGATCATTATATTTATTTGCTCCAATGATTTTTAGGTTTAAGTGATGTAATTAATCACAATTTACCATAAAATATAGCTTTTACTGTACGAACGAGTTTTCTGCATGGTACATTTACTGTATGATGTTATCGAGCTATTCCAGTTTACACTTGCACTTTTTTAGTTCAAAGTAAATGAATTTTTAGTACAAAGTATGTAACTTGTTTTCTTGCATAATTTGAATTTTTAAGTGCTGTTAATTGTATTTTTAGTTAATATTTTGGACTTAATTTAACGTATATTTTGAACATTTTTGTGCATATTTTCAGAGTGTTTAGTGCAAAATCGATCCGAGCCCTGTTTATTATGCCGTGAACCTCCGGTGCGAATAGTAATATTTGCTAGCACTAGCGTTTCTTCGTTAGTTTAAATCTAGATGGAACTGGCGTTTAACTCCTAGCGTATCACAAAATTCTCCTTACTTGCTCTCGACAGAGCAGGAAGAAAGTGGGGGTTATCTCCTCGTAATGTATACGTCTTAAACAGTTCTATACATAGCAATATTTTATTGAATGTAAGGCAAATAATGATTTTTCATTGTTCGAATGATTATTCCTGACATAAAAAACACTGATAGCTGTGTTGGAACAATTAGAATTTAAATAAATAATGAAATATATTTCCAAACTACTATCGTATCGAATTAAAGTTGCTGTAGTTCAGTGATCAGTAACATTTATGACTTAAGTGCTAACAATCTCGTTGTGTTGTGTTGGAAGCAGGAAAATTTGTGTTAAGTGCAGAAACTAATGCAAAAATACTTTAAAAACTTGGAAACCAAAAGATTTAAATATTCCATTGCAGTGATTTATACTCATATCTACTTCAACGTATTTCCCTGACTTCAAAATAATAAATTTTTTGACAGCTTCTTCTTTTTGTATTAGTATCTACGAAATATCTTCTCTCATTCTGCGTTGAAAAGTTATTTCCCTATTTAAAAAAGCCCTCTTATTAATACTTAACACACTTACCGAACGTTTTCAGCCAATGAAGAGCATTTTGTCCTCTGAACGCTATTCCGAGTTGATTTCCGTAGGTAAACTCCGTAATGCGACCGAATGCAACGTATTCTCCCTTCTTGACTGCTTCGGAGCCTGACAAGTCGATGACTTCCTGGTAGAAGAAGGGCCTGGCGTTAGCCGCGAAACCATGCTCCGTGTTGAGGTTCTTCACTTGTCCATAGATGTATTGCAGATCAGCAGGCCACATGTGCTTAGCAGCGTCAACTCTGCGCAACAATTAGGAAACGTTGTGTCACAATTATGTGTTGCGAATAGTTACATACGTTACATTTTGAAATTTGTCTGTAGTCATGATCGCAGCCATTTCTTTTTTAATTTAAAGCATTTGTTGGTGATGGAGGGCCGGGTGTTAGTAAACGTATTTTATCGGATTTTTGAAATAATGTTAATTTTAATACAAAACAAATAATCGAGTAATCGTTATATTTTTTTTCGTTTGTTGACCCGAAAAAAAATGCCTATGCAAAAGTACACATTCAAACCGGTTGGAAATTTAAACGTTTCATTGAACGTCTAAAACATACATTGAGTTATAATATAATTATTGTTCATTAAATGGAGAGTAATTGACTAGAAGTAAAAATATTACTCTTTTCATTGCATGAATATACTATTACGTTCAGTGTAACTGAAGTACTTACAGTATTAACATAACCGTCATCTCAAATAAACTACTTCACATTCGAGAGAGATGCGTATATTCCAGATGTACATGACATCACGTACTTGATTAGACTTCGTAAAATACATAAGGAGCGTGTTCAACTCGTTAAATATTTTTTTCATTTGATTTACTATGTGAAGAGACCTGCGTCTATTTAACATCACCGGGATTTACATTACGTGTCACTACTTATCCTTTCCATTGCGTTTCGTCCCGTATGGTAAAGGATTTCTATATGCATCGCAATGTAGAAGTACATTTCAAAAGAACCGCGCAAATGCAAATACAAGTCTGAAAACAAAATAAATACTGAAAACAAAAAAATAAGCACTATACTCAGAATAATCTATAGTTCGATAATAACTTACATGTAATTTTTTGCTTAAAATTACAAACATATTGACATTCTATTAGTATTATAACTCGCAGCTAACTTTTTATCTTATCTAGGAATTTTTGCTGAATTTTTTGAATCCGCCTCTGCCTTAGGGCCCTTGATCGGAATTGATGGGATGGTCCCTTGCTTGCTTCCGGAGAGTAAATTAGTTTTTTTTCCCCCCACGTGGTCATACGCAGTTTGTACTGTTTTTTGACAATAAATTTATATATTTACTTCCGCTGTCATAAATGTTTTTTATTTCTACTATTAATAAAACAGGCGATTCCTCGGTGGACGAAACTATCGAGGAGGGGGGAAGAGAGAAGTTGACAAGGTTTCTCCCCCCTTCTCTCGATCACTTGCTGGATCCGCCCCTGCGTAATCCCTTCGTTAAGGAAGGAAAAATGTTTGCATATTTAGAGGTTCCATATAAATGAGGAACGTCAACGTACCGGAAGCCCGCAACACCAAGATCGACAAGATGGTCGAGGAAATCGATGATCTTGCCTCGTACGTAGGTTGATCCCTGGTTGAGATCGTGCAGACCACTCAGCTCGCAGTCACGGACCTACAAAAGTATCAGATGGGATCATGTTTCTGGCATTAAAAATATTTAGTTCAAAATTGTTATAGTCCAGTTTTTAGATTTGCATGAAGTATGATGTACGCACAGTTACTCCAGTGACACAATATAGGACTCCCTTTGAAACATTTTTTCTAAAGAATTTCATTTTAATTTGCTGTAGCTTGTTTTCTAAAGTTGTGATTTATGTGGAAATGGGAGAGCGGAGTTTACGAGGTCATGAGGCAGAAGACATTATCAAATATTTTGGATAAAAGAAGTTTGGTAGAAAAGAGACTGTTAAAGTATTTGTGCAAAAAAACAGGAAGCATAAGAGTTGTAATGAACGGATAGTAGATAATAGGGCTACACGATGGCCAAGGGAAATAGTCAGTCTAGGGTATTTTTTCTGTATTATTTTACTAAGTACTGAACGGGATAACATATTGTTATAATATTATGATATATAATAGTATAAATTTATTGTAAAAAAACAGTACAGACTGCGTATGACCACGTGGAGGACAATAAACTAATTTACTCTCCGGAAGCAAGCAAGGGACCATCCCATCAATTCCGATCAAGGGCCCTAAGGCAGAGGCGGATTCAAAAATTTCAGCAAAAGTTCCTAGATAAGATAATGATTTTAAACAAATGGAATTGAATATATACATTCAGTCAAAAATATTTAGATATTATTTAAATAATATACTGGACTTAAAAATGACGACTTTAACAATCGTCATTTTTTTATCCAAAATATGTTTAAAAATATAAAGAAGAATATTTCCAGCCTCTTTATGTCCAATAATGTGTGACTTTCTGAACTTTGATGTGTTTTTTAAACTCGCTACCAAAGAACTATGTTTTGTAAGCAAACATGTATTTACTTGATAGGCGTCGTTGTAGCTGTTAATGCCGCAAGTATTGTGGAAGTCTCCTGGACCGAAGGGTACAGCGTAGTATTGCTTATTGTAGGGATCAGCAGTACTTCCTCCATATCCGTGGGCGTTGTTCCAGTTTCCGGTCATGTGATTGAAGACAACATCGACGTAGATTCTGATCGAAAGAAACAATTAATTTGAGATGAAACATTTCGTGAAGAAAAAATATTGTTTCGGCACATTTACTAAATGTGGGTAATAGGTTTGGACGTGAGATACATTGTACAGGAAGGAAAGGATTCCTCCAAACTTTTGGATACGACATTTCAACCTTTGGATGAACCATACAACTCTTATAGTAGACGAACTATGAGATTCGGGTTTCATAAGTTTTGGAGAAATCCTTTTGTTTCAGTGAATTTGGAGTTCGCATCCAATCTCAGGGTACTCACATCCATGGTGTGTGTAAAAGAATTCTTGTACAATGAAATAATCCAAGAATATATTTTTCGTGTAGTTTTCCATGCTACTCTTTATTATTTTGTATTGATTTATTAAATCCAAACAGTCAATGGTTGAGTTAGAAAGCGAAGAAAATAAATTTTATATAAAGTAGTTAGTTACATGGCTAACACTTCAAGGTACAAAAACGAAGAAATCATTCAAGTGAATTTTATAAGAGACGCATGCAAATGTATCTTCGAATTTCTGATAATAAAACTAATTAATTTATAGAAAGAAGAACGATAATCGTGATTTTACTTTGATGTTCGTGTAGAATCACGCAAATAATTTTTCATTCACGTTTCACTCTTCTTACGGAGGAATGAGTTGAGTTATTACATAATCGATCTGTATGACTTAGAAATTATATATGTTTGCTTTATTCACGATGCTTTAACCTAGATACTTAGATATTTAAGCTTTGTGTTTAGAAAACAATCAGGATCCATCATAATTGAAAGAAAAGGTTGCTGTTGTTTTAATGTCGAAAAAAAATGTTGACAAGGTAGATAAATTTATAATTATTGGAAGATAATTATCTGGTATATAAGTCCATAATATAGTTCATTCTTATATGGGTGATGTGCTATGCTACCGTATACATGCACATAGTCATTTACAAGGAAGATTTTACTGAGAAGAGGTTTGTATTACTTTAAAAATATTGCTGTATGAGAAGATGTCAAACCAAAGTATAGATTAATATGCCGCTAGTTTGAAGTAACGTAAAAAATCTGGAATGTGTCCCACTCAACTTTCCAATTATAATTTATAACAAAAAACTCATGGCACCAAACTAAAGAAAAACACACACACACAAAGAAATAGTATAGGTCTATTATAATTATTAAAAAATATAACACATTTAAAAGATCAGTATGTTTCAAAATACTTATCACATTACATGGTACACTCCTATCTGCACATTCAAGTGTAGATTGCATGAATTATCTTCCACATTAAGCTCTTTGTAATAGACTTCTAATCAGGTATAAAAAAGAGCCTCGAAGATATATCCTTTTTTGCGTAATAAATTTTATATATCACAAAAACGCTGCGACGTACGGGAATGCGGTTTAGTAATCTATACGCAGAATTAACGGACCAATCAAAATGCTTCTATGCATATTTCCAAATTTTTGAATTTTAAGAAACTGGAGGTGGAGCGCAATCTGTAAATGAAGTCGGCATGAGCTGTCCAGATATTGGCTTCTATTCCCAAAGCATACGAAGTCTAATCTCAAGTTTGATTTCGATGCATCAATTTGTTCGTGAGTTATCGGGGAACAAAATTCTTAACGTACCTACATAAATACATACATACATGCACACACACATACACACAAATACACTTGCAACATTGGACATCGTTGCCAAAAATTGAAATAGACTCTCCTGGAACCAATTCACAAAGATCCGAAGAGATCACAAAATAATTTTACAATACTTTCCTTAGTCTGTATGATTTGAAAGTAAAGAAAAAGTCACCTGACGCCAACGTTGTTGCATCGCTTCACCATGGCAGCAAAATCGGCTTCAGTACCAGAGCGACTGACGATCTTGTAGGAGATGGGTTGGTATCTCTCCCACCAAGGACGACCCTTCTCTGACAGTTCCAGGTATTCATTCACAGGAGAAGTCTGTGAAAGAGGCGATGGTTACGAGATGCAAGTCGATCTGACATCAATGACAACCTGATGTCAGAGTAATTACGTTATAGCATCTTAGGAGTTACCACGAAAGGAAAAAGAATTATATTACAGGTATTTCACCTCGTTCGAAATGTGTCATAAATACAATGAAGATAGTGAAATAAAAAATATGAAGTTAAACGGTACACATCAAACAGTTGGTTATCAGGTTGATATGAAATAAAATGATATAAATTCATTTTCGAATTTTAATATTTATACCGTGATAAATTCGTATGATGTATTACACAAATTTTTATTATTCTCTGATACTACTTTTAAAATATTATTTTCGTTCACGTATGAAGTCGTCTTAAAATGAACGTCAGATTCATTTATCGATGTTATTTTCGTTTTAGGCTCAATTTTATGGTTGATGCAACAGTAAATTGTAAGTTGTTAAGTGCACAGTTTTATTTCCTTGGCATTTCAAGCCGTACACTGCATATTGGAAGATATTTAACGTATTATTTACGTCAATTACCTCGTATGTTACATTGTAATTATGTATATTTTCAGTATCGCTGTATCTTATTCTTTGAAGGAATTTTTTTAAGATCGTCTTTTCTCTTGCCATACTTAATCATTTGCAAAATTAAGGTATTTCAAAGATTATTTTCTGGACTTGGTAAGAGTGTTGCTATACGTTTTAATAATGCACACTGTTTTTCATAGTTTGATTTGAAGTGCTTTCTCGAGCACACGTTGACTGCAATAGAATCATTCGAAATTTTAAGCTACTAGAACATCAAAATCGGATTATTATTTCACAGTGATATACTTTTTTTACCCTTATGCGAGTGAGATCAAACATTTAATGAGCATGAAATTAAATTATTATACTATTTAAATGTGATTGACTAAATACATGATGTGGTTGTACTCCCTATATGGTGGGTTTCGAACTCTTTAGGTTGTGTCTTCTACCTCAGACGTGATAGTGTTGTGTAAATAATGTATTTGTATTTTGTTTTTCAATTTTTAGCTTAATACATTTTTTACATCACATTGAAATTATTTACCAAATCCAAACTCGCGAAAATAAGTCACAACTTCCCCCGTTTATGATTACTTGAGAATTGTACAGAGTTTTTAGTTGTTATTTTTAGGAAAACAATTCAGAATACCTGGACCCCTGCGTATCCCATGGGAGCAAGGAAACGTTCACATTCTGCTGCAATGTCAGAGAACTTCCACTCGAAGAGATGCACGATGGCACTGCGTCCAGGCAGCGTGTTTGGCTCTTTCTGCGCAAACGCGCAGTTGAGCGCAGTCACAGCCAACAACGTCAACACCAACATTATGGTGATGAGGAAAGACCTGATTTTCACGACAGCAAATGAGTTTTTATATACACGGAATCTCAAAGAGCAAAATTGTGTGAATAATGTTCTACACATGTGCATTGTACGATTTGTCTGCGCGTCTTGTTTTGCTGACGCAGTTGGAGGTCGGACCATCTTTTCTATTGTTTTTGATGGGTGTGTAAGGGGGAGGAGAGTGGAAACCTTGAGTCCAACAATTCTATTTTAATGTACAGTTCCTATCTATAAAAAATGTACTCTAATTTCAGTGTGTGTTGTCACGCCCAGATTGCTCGTATGTACGTTTCTTTTATTGCATCGGAAATCTATACTGATAAATATGTAATTTGTTGTCAAATGAATAGTTACAAACTGCGCATAACATGTGGTGGAAATTAATCAAATTATTCTCCGGAAACAACAAAGGAATTTGCTCTTCGGAAGTATTAGTATAATAAAATGTTCCTCTTTGTAATCTAGTTTATTACTCCAATATCTGACAACACATCAAAATGAAACAACTCAGATCGTATTTTAAGAACTAGATATCATTGGTGATATGATTAAGAATAGTTCAGCAAAACCACAAATTTCACGAGAGTTTAAGTGCTGGTGCTATTATAAATAAGTCGATTCCTGTAGACACGACAAATTCACGGGTGAGGAGTATTAAATAATATCATTTTTATTATTCTACACGCATTTACTGTTTGGATTGATTCGTAAGTGAAATAAAGTATATGTATGTTAGAGAGATTTCATCCTTGAACATTGAATTTCGTAACGTTAATTAATAATACTCTTGTTTTACTAACATCAGTTTTTTGGAATATCATGGAGTAATAAACAAGAAAAAAGTATTGTTTTATAAAATCTTTTGTAATATACGATCTTTGAATATCTAGTAGAGAGAAGCACTTACATGAATAATATTTTTACATAATATAATAAAATGGACATGTTCTCAATGTAGTACTACAAATGAGGCAATCATTTAAACATTGCTTGATTGGTAATTTGGTAATGATTATACGTTCGTTAAATAAGAAATCGTTGGCAATGGCGCATTTATAAGACTTAAAAATTTAGTCTTCCTTGCGAAATGTGAATGAGGTGTCCTAATTATCTTGTTTCTTCGCAACAACTTCGGGGTTCATTGTTAGGTCTACATCGAGTTTTTACAAATTGGATTTTTATACACTAGGTATTAAGGACAAAAACTTGATTGTTTACATATAATTGTTAATTGGAAGCTAAGTGGTGTTATAACAGATGACGAAGTGATAGCATCAAAGAAGTGATTTCACTCATGTTTGGATAACGTGGTCAAGTGGTCTTTTTTACATTTTAAGAAAGACCTCCGAGTTTTGTTGAGAATCTAGCCTTTTTCGTATTATTTAATGAATACACGATCTTCAGATTTTGATGAACATGGCGCCACATTCATTAACCAAAACTCAGTTTTTAATTTTTAAATTTGCTATATTAACTATCACATTTTTTGTTACTTTCAAATTTTCTTTTACGTTCTTCTTGTATCATTCCATGATTTTTTTGTGTAAGTGTGAAATTTGTGATATTGCTTGCTTCCATTTTGTCAAACATTCGTACCGTTATTAGTAGAATAGATGTAGGTTAATCTGTTAGAATTCACATACGTCATTCTGCGGAGTGGTGTTCTATCGCCGAAGTTGTCGACAATTAATGTTTTCATGAAACACGTCACACTTGTTGTCAACTTTCCAATATTTACACGAAGCCTATTAGTAAGATACTTATTACACAGCCTTTTATTATTATTATTATTGTTATTATTATTATTATACATTTATTAGAAGAAAGTTATCAAGAGAATGGATTAATTTCTGCTGCGAGTAGATTGAGTTTTAGGATTTTTTATCTTCTGATACGTAGTAAAATGAGTCGTCTGGAGCGTATAAAGGAGCGATCACTGACGAAACGCATTTCATGGTAATTTTGTTTGGATTAAATCAATGATTGCCAACTGGTGATTCGCGGACCACTGATAATCTACGAGAAAATTGTTGTATTTTTTCGAGAAATCTTGACATACATTTAAAATTTTTAAAGAATAAATGAAAGATGTGTTGTTTACTAATAAAATATTTAGCTTAGCTGGCATCTTCAGTCTAAAATAGATCTAAATACAAAAATATAAACAATATGTAAGAATGCAAAGTACAAGAATTTTTGTTAAGTTTATAAACATTTGAAATTTGTTAAAATTATAAAATTTTTGAAATTAATTCAAATATAATAAAGTTTTAAGTATTGGGAACAGAGCAACATATTAATGTAGATTGAATCTGTGAATAAGAGATAAAACTGCAACTAAATGAGAATATAAAAATATAAAAATAAATAAGTGAGTTGAACATACCTGACAATGCCTAGTATCAAAGGGCAAATGTGGTGAATGCTTGGACGGGGCGCTATTTAAGAACTACTGGTAAGTAGAGGTTAGAGCACTGACCGGGAAAAGTCCATGAGTAAATGGGTTATTCCAGGAGAAGGGACAATAGAGGGGAGATGTTGCTTATACGTTCATTGCACAGAGGGACATTCTGTTATAATAACTTATGTATGTGGAAATTTTCTTAGATTAATCTTTTTCTGATGGTGTTGTCTATTTCAAGGATGTGTACGTTTTGATCAATGGGAGTTAGAATTTACGACCTGATATAGAAAAGCTATTGGGTATTTAAAATACAATATTATAACATGTTTGTGCAATGTCTGCTTTTTTGTAAACCTATTTTGAGTTTATATTTACATGTAATATCTTGTTATATTGTTCTGTTGTCATAATTTGTCACACCTGTTAAACTCAAAAAGAAACTAGTCGAAACATGTTTTTCAAACACTAAATATATGGTATTCGTCCATCACAGGGTCTTAAATTATTTATTAGAGGGTAAGTTATATTGTAAGAAGTGGTGTTTTATGAAACGGGGTTTCATCGGTGTAAACGCTTTCATCGTGTTGCATCCGTTTGTACTGCGCCTAAGAACACGAAATTGAAATCTAGCGTTGATGGAGAAAGCTAGTCTCGATCTTTGCTAGTGTCGCCTCGCAGCTAACGCACCTCTCGCGCAGATGCCCCGCGGAATACGTGAATGTTCCACTAATCTCTGAAAGCACTTTGCGCTCCCGGGTGCCAACGCGAAACACGCCAAGCTCACGTCACTTTCTGAGATATATTTTTTAATACGATTTAATAATAATATTAATACGATTTAATAATAATATTAATACGATTTAATAATAATATTAATACGATTTAATAATAATATTAATACGATTTAATATTAATCGTACAAGTAACCTTTGACCCATATTATATATAGGGCAACATACGGAAAATATTTTACTTCGTTTTTATACACGTTGAGTTTTAGTTGCACTATTACAGTGCCTAGAAAATTATACTTAATGTTATAAACCCCTGATTTCATTACTATCGTTTTGAAGACAGAAAATATTTTGTTTTCTTCATACATGGTAAGACATTCTTGTTGATTTATTAAAATCTGCTTCATCTTGAAAGTTAAAAACATGTTTTGTGCATGCTCCCATCTCTAAACATTCATAAACTACATAACGTTTTCTCAACCCTCTTGAAATTCATCATTATCATTTTAAAAAAGGATTATAAAACATTTTTAAAAATTATTTATTATATTCAATTAGTATACAATAATATACTTTATTCGAGTCGAATATAGTTTTAAAGCATGAACCAACACGATATTTAATGAGAAAAGTGAAGTTGTGTTAAAAACGACAATTATTAATTAAAGTGTTGATTAATATTAATTAAATTAATTATTAATTAAATTTTTGTATGGAGTGTTAAATAAATAACAATAAACTATTTCACTCCCAGTCTGATGCGTCGACGATGACTGAAACGCGATCACCTTTTATTAAAGGAACTAAGGTTGTCACAGATTTTAGGATGATCAGTTAAGTTTGATTATGACTAAGTAGAATTTTACAGATTTTTAAGAAGTTACTATCGTAATAAGAAAATTAGGAGAAGTAATTATTAAGGAGTAATCTACTCAGCAAATAATTTTACTCTGATCAACCGTCCGTTACCTTTATGTATTTTTGTAACAAAATACTAAAATTGTGTACTCCATGCAGTAAATTAATGCTTAATGTAGTAAAATTATGAGTGGATTAAAGAGAATGTAACTAGATGGAACATGCACAAAAGGTGGTTAGGAGCTGAGGACGACTACCTGGTGGATGATTTAGAATCGAACGAACATATACGTATGTATGCATTTATTTCTTTACTTTGTCTTATCGCATTACTAAATAATGTGAATTCGACCTAATCACATGATAAATTGGAAAAGAGAAATGTTAGATAGCTAAAGGATGCATGAACGTAATGAGCCGACATTGGTACAGAGTAGATGAGGGAAACCCCAGCGGAAAACCTCACACAAATCGATCGAGTCGAGAGTCGGAAATGCGTACACCCACTCACCTGTATACAGAGAATGTAGACGATATCACCCACGAAACCCAAAGACCTCTGAGGTGGTCTCGTAGAGACTAGATTCCTCATCTGAGGCGACTCCCATAGGAAGTACTTTATTTGGGTAGCATTTTCCATTTCTGGTTCACAAACATAGAAATCTCTTAGATTGCGGTGAACCTCACCGCCAGGTAACAGATTAATCATGTTACGTCGAATGAAAATGGTAGACGGGACCGGGATTCGAAGGAAACCCAGAGGTCTTTGGGTTTCACAAGTTGAATGAGAATGATAGACGGACCCGAGAAGCGAACGGGATGGCGCAGTCGGTAAGCGCATGAGCGCGTAGAACTCAAGGTCCCGGGTTCGAATCCCGGTCCCGTCTACCATTTTCATTCGACGTAACATGATTAACAAGCTTTTTTATTAATTATATTTGTAAACCATGATGCTGCACTATCTCGCTAGAACCATGTACAAAGAATCTTCGTAATATTGCGTCATATTCATGACGATGATAAATAATCGATAGATGGTCAAGCTGTGACATTACGCTCGACCTAGCAGCCCGGAGCATTCAAAGAGACGTTTTTGAACAAGGCTTTTCATTCATTCGCTCTTACAACCTCGTCTGGAGAGGCAAGTCCACTTCGCCTTAGTACTATCATCAGTCGGAAAGCAAGCCGACCTTTTTTCTCCTTCAGCCTGCACCAGGACTGACGATAGTACTAAGGTATTATCACCTACTTCAAGATCTTTCCTGCAATGCATCGGTCTTCAATCCAACTCAACAGGCATCAACTCAAAGCCATTCAACTTGACTCCAACTACACGTCATCCCAACTAAATTTCAAGGAACGGATAACCTCATCAGTGAATCATGGAAATTCAGCTTTGTATCTTCATTCCTTTTCTCCATTTTCGCAGTGCATTTTATATTAAATTGTTTTGTTGGCAACCAGTGCTAATTTACCTCATCCACCTTCCTCATGTTCTAATTCATTTAAACATTTGGTCCTTCGAACCTCATCATCCTTGAGCAGGTATTTCAGCCAAAAATTATCTGCACACATTGGTTTACGTATGAAATATACTAAGTTAAATTGAATTATTCGCAGCAATCACTAAGGACTGAACGTCCGTAAAGTATTTAACAGAAAGCTCTCATTGCCATGTATTAGACAAAAGTTTTTATTATTTAAAAAAGCAGCATGATTCTCTGCACCTAAATAATGAGAAATGCTTTGTATTATTACTCTGATCTATCCGTAATGGTTAAATTACATTATTCATTACAAGTTATAGACTAAACAAAATGAGAAAGGTATAAATAATAATAAATAATAATAAATGTATTGTCAAAAAAGCAGTACAAACTGCGTATGACCACGTGGAAGACAATAAACTAATTTATTCTCCGGAAGAGAGCAAGCGACCATCCCATCAATTCCGATCAAGGCAGAGGCGGATTCAAAAATTTCAAAAAAATTCCTAGATAAGATAAAAAGTTAGTTGCGAATGTCAATATAATTGTACTTTAACGCAAAAACTTTACATGTACAAATTATTATCGAACTATACATTATTCTGATTATAGTGTTTAAAAATCATGAGAATTGAAATAACACTAAATTCACGATTTATTATTATAATAAAACTGCCTCTAGACGAAGTCCAGAGAACCTGTATAAGAAAACCACCTCTACTCGAAGGAAAAACGTAGAAAAACCCGGGACAGGATGGGGCTACAGAATTTATGTACACAACCGTTACAAAGTTAAGTACACATAAAACTAAATTAATATGAGCCATAACACAATACAATCATGCAAGAAAATAGATTTTGAAATTGTTATAAGTTATTTAAAAAAGTACTACAGCAATGGCGTGATAAAGTACAAGACGAATTTAACTTTTATTAAAATCAATATAATATTTTACATTGTAGAAGCATTGGTGCACAAGATACTTTTTAACCGCGGATTTGAAGAGATTCTATTTCATAATATCTTCATTATATTCTTGGGCAGGGAAATATATACAACGATTCCCGAATGATATGGTACTTTTGGCAAAGTGTGGTTGACACTCTAGGGTGATGAATAATATTCCTATTGCGAGTATTGTGTGCGTGAACAAGACTGTTTCGTATGAAGCAAGGGTGGCGTCTCAGTAATTCGGTCTTAACAAACACGACCGTTTCATAAATATAAATGCAGGGAAGTGTTAAGATATTCAATTCCTTGAATAAAGGTTTACAAGAGTTTCGGGGGTGAGATTTACAAATTATCCGAACTATCCTCTCCTGAATTCTGAAAGTTTGAATACTCTGACCGGAATTACCCCAGAAGGTAATGCCGTAACGTAAATGGGAGTAAACGTTTGCAAAATTAACGCAACGGGAAATACGTGGACTAAATAAGATTAGGAATGCGTAACACAATTTGCTTATTTGGGAATTAAGATTGTCAACGTGACATTCCATTTGAAGTTGTCTTGAATATGGAGACCTAAGAATTTTGTATTCGTAACAGTTTTTAATTGTGTCCCGTTTAAAGAAAGAGAAACCTGGGGTAAAGATTCTGTATTACTATTGTGAAATGACAGACACTGTTTTATCCGTGTTTACAATGAGACGATTTGCATGGAACCAAGCCAAAAGGTTAGACAAAACGTTTTGAGCATTGGCGTGTTTACATAGTAAATTAGTATCATCAGCAAAAAGAACCATTTTGCAATCTGATATGAATGATGGCATGTCGTTCACATACAATAAAAAGAGTATAGGGCCGAAAATTGAACCTTGGGGTACTCCGCAAGTAANCGATATCTGTCTTTTGAATAAGAAGTTAGCCATTGATGTGGAAGTCCACGAATGCCTAAAGAATGCAATTTGGAAAGGAGATTTCCGTGATCGATGACATCGAA